>JEMP01000039.1:5122-24763 GCA_000738655.1 Venturia pyrina ICMP 11032 | reverse complement strand
CCCCCCCCCCCCCCCCCCCCCCCCCGTTCTCAAAAATTATGTATCGATACTCTCTACCTTGTATTCACCTGCGTAATTGGAGCGATAAGAGTTAATTTTCTGAATTAATGAGTTCGGGATGTAGATTGCAGGGATTGGTTGTTGGAATTTATTGTTTTTATTTTAGTAGGGAGTCTTTTTGAGACGGTTTGTTTTGGGTATTGGGAGGGGATTTTAAGAAGAGAGAGGGATAGGGATAGAAAACCTTAGTAGTTAGAGATACTACTAAGGTTTTCCTTACGTTCTATTTAATAGAGAATACGATAGTACGGTTAGTGCCACTGATATAGAGGTAAGTTGATTCTACAATTATTTTTATAGAGTAATATATGATCGTCTTTGGAATCTCCACTCTTATATTTAAAATAGGGAGATGGTCAGTTTTTGCTCTAGATATGATAATCAATTTAGTCTAAGTTATAGGAACTGAATGAATTATTAAGTTATATTTTTATAATGATGAGTCTAGTTTTTGGGATAGGGGGATTGTACTAGAGGTTATAGACTCGGAGATTGGCTATATAGATACGCAGTAAAGGAATTTTATATAAGTTAAAATAGCTAATAGAAAACTTCAAGTAGAGATCATTGAATATCGACTTGTAAAAGTAAACCGAAAGGATATTCATATCCGCCGTAAGAAGATATCATAGACTTCGTAGTTATATTAGAATCAAAGGAAATCATAGCAATAAAAGAAGACAGGGACACGAGAGTAAATAG
Organism: Venturia pyrina ICMP 11032; assembly: GCA_000738655.1. Taxonomy (NCBI): domain Eukaryota; kingdom Fungi; phylum Ascomycota; class Dothideomycetes; order Venturiales; family Venturiaceae; genus Venturia; species Venturia pyrina. Next base: position 24,001 of record JEMP01000039.1, on the reverse strand, counting down.
ATTAAGAAAAGTATTATATATTTATCATTATCCTTCTAATTAACTGAACAAACGAGTGAACTAGCCCCCCGTACGGGATAATCATCGCTGTGGTGGTATCGTAAGAAACACGAAGAATACAAAAAGCAGTGCGAGACCGCTGCGCTAAAACGAGAAATGGTAAAGATACAAGTAGACGTGATGGAATCTGTTTTTCCTTTCTCCTTCTTCACTAGCATAGACCTGTAAATGCTAGATTTTGATTTTGTCGATATTCGAGGGATGGTTTGAGGAAAATCTATGATGAATGAGGGAACGAAATGAGTATTAGTGTGAGTGAGTTGATCAACGATGGATTGATAGGAGCGAGTTGTATTGATCAAGGCTGATGAGTATGAATCGATGAAAACGGGTCGGTTTGTGGATATTCGTAGACGCAAATTAGCGAGCTTGTGGATGCGAATGAGTGGATGTGATGTGGTATGAGTCAGATCAAGCGACAATGCCATTCAAGTCGATGCCACCCAGTAGGTCAACCTCGTCCTTGATCCGCACGCTCCTCCTTCTCTTTTCCCTAATGCCGGCAACGGCATCACTCCTTTTCAGACTGCTCCTCAGCGCAGTTTTGTTCTGGGTGCCGAGTTCCTTGGTCAAGCTAGAATTCGACCTTGCGCTGGGTAAATCGTGCCTGGACCTGATGACTTTTGGGAGAGGTAAAGCAGAAGTGGTATCCAGTGGAGACACGGGACTGATATCCATGGAAGAAACGGGAGTGCAATCAAGCTCAGGTGCCGTCCTAGGTGGACTAGTTTCCGACGTCTCCGCAAGAGCTCCAAATCCACTATTTCTCAAACTGCCGAAACCGCTCTTGCGCAAGCTGCCTGTGGTGTTCAATCTCAAGCTTAAGTTGGCGGATACGGAGTGTCGCCGAGGGGAGGATGAGTTTGAAGCTCCTGAATTGGATCGATAGGCAGAAGAAAGTTGGGAGCGTCTAGAGGCGACAGAATTGGAGCGGTAACCAGATGGCTGGTAAACTTGAGGGCCTGACATATCCTCTGCAACAGCGATTGGTAGGCAGCTCTCCGGAAGAACCGTAGCTTCTTGGACGTCCAGTTCGCGGAGGTTGCGTCGCTCGACAGAAAACGATCTGGATATCGTGGTGCCTCCATCTTTGTCGATGGGAAGTTCAACCGGGCTTGCAAGTAGTGTGCTGTTGGTTGAAAATGTGCTGACAGCGCTAACACTTGTGCGGCGGTATTTCCGAGTGTGACTTTCATCTATACTGCTATTTGAGCCGGTGGAATTTGATCGAGTTGACCAGGTCGGCGTCAGTGGTGTGGAGTTACTATTGTCGCTTGGACAATCAGGCTCCTCAACACGACCGCTCATCAAGCTGTGCATCTTGTCAATGTCGACACAGGTGAGGGTCGGAGTGCGCTCGGGCTCTTCTACTTCTCCGTACTGCGGTGTGATGATTTGCCCGAGACTGGAGTTGCGCCTAATAGAGCGCTCTCTGAAATGAGATGAGCCAGGACGCGAATGAGGCGGGGTCGGTGCTGAGATGTCGATCGCTGGGACAACTTCTGGGAAGTTTTCTGCGCTGTATTCGATGGGCACATCGTTCGATTTCATCGCATGACCATAGCTGAGTCCATTGCCATAGCCACGAATAATGATAGGCTGGTGCTTTCGCGCCCCTGCAACAGGTGCTGGCGTTGCGTTAAAGATCTTGCTAGTGCGCCTGGATCCGAAGGTAGAAAATGAGAAGGAGGATACCGATTTAAAAGAGGAGTTGCGTCGTGGTGGAGTGGCAGAACCATTAACTGACGCCTTTCGTATTGGGATAGTGATTTCTGTGACAGAGGCGGTATGGGTGTGTGTAAAATAATCGTCGCCTTCACAATCAGGCTGTATCGGCGTAGGCGTTTCTACATGTGGATGGTCACCAAGTGATGTCGGCAGAGAGAGATCAAAACCATGACCGGCAGTCAAGTTCAGCGATTCAACAAAGGGTGCATTCAGTGACTTTGATCCACCGAGCCATGGAGCTAGCCGAGAGACACGGCAGCAAAGAGGATAGGTTGGGCTGTCGACATTGCGGACTTCTTTCGGCGCGCGAATGACAGACACAAGCATCTGAAGTGTTCCATAAATCACAATCCAGCGAACTTTGCGAGCATCTCGAGTCGAAATCTTCTCTTCTGGTCGCCGTGTGCACTCCCGCTCGAACTTCTTGTACTCCTTCACCAGAGGGGCATACAGAATCGCCTCGTCGGCAGAATTGGTCGCCGCAGCAAGTGCATCTCGCGCTAGAAAGTACTTCTCCGTCCTAGCTTGCTTGCTCCCAAGCTTGAGAGATCTCAGTGCACGCTGAGAATTGGATCGATGTGTTTGACAGGCATCTTCCGGGAGGAGGGGCTGGGGATGAGGTAGAGGAATGTACTTGTGGCGTTCATCAAAGGCTTGTACGTTTTGCAGAACACAAATGCCTCCCGAGGCAGGTTTCTGATCCACAAGAGAGTCGCTAGAGTCCAAATCGACAAGAAAGTCGTACAGTGAACGAAAGTCGAAATACATGGACTTGTACAAAGATTTCGAGAATTGCGAGCCCGGCGGAGGCGGCCAGTAGCCGAATTTCTCAACATAGTAGGTGTGTAAGAATGACCGAAAACGATCGAGGTGAGCCCGTTGGCTACCGCTGAGGCCGAAATTTGCAGGCGAGAAGTCTTCTTCGAGAAAATTACTCAGTGCTCGAGTCACTCGATCCAAATGCAGATCCATTTCCAGATATGCTCGAGTAATCAGTGCCTTGGTGACATGAGATATTTTCTATGAACAAGTCAGTTACAAAAACTTGCGCTGTGTCATGATTCGCCTACATCAAATTCCGGACTCAGAGTCAGCATCTCATTCATTCCAACTGAGTGGACAAATGCGTCCACCCAAAGATCATGCTTTTCTGACTGTTCGGCGAAATGGAGGAAAGCCAAGGCATAGTCTGGGCAGTGTGAAAATTCGAGATAACCGCATCTTTCGAAATAACTCATCAGGTCGTGATGATTCTTTGGATCACCGGGACGGACCAAGTCCACTCGATCTTGAAGATCAAGTAATGCCTCGGAAAGGCAACTGCCGACAAGTGGTTTGTCCATCAGAAACGCGAAGAAGTTACGCGTCGTAAGGTGCCAATTCAACGCCGAAGCTCTGGTGATATGACCCGGTGGAGGGATGTATAGATCGCATAACGCCGTTCTGGAAGGTCTTCCAGCTCCAGCAAGCAACCGGATCCCAGTCGATTGCATTTCGGCTAGGAAGGAGCCAAAGATGGATTCGAATCCGGCATTGTATATAATGTCGAGGGGTATGCGTATCGATGGCCCGCGCTGCGAATGACCTTTGGTGTACAAGTGGACACTACAATTGCCTCTTTCATGGAAAAGTTCCGAGTCCTGTTGGCGAGAAGGATCATTAGCGGCAACTCCATTTTCATTTTCAGATCTCTCGCGTATCGCATTAGAATACTCACCCTCCGAATCCCGTTCCAGGGGCTTGTGGTCCTCGCAGTACCTTCCCATCTCTTTACTTTGCTCCCATCAACGCGACTTCTCAGTGACTCCATTGATGCCGTCTTTGCTTTCGACTCCAGGATCGTGGGTAGTCCTCCAGTGCCTGATCTGACAGGCAATGTCTTGGAAAAGTTTGGCACCTGTAGCAAGCTCGAGGTTGGTGGTCCGCGGCTTGAACGAGGCCTAGGCTGAGGCTCCGGACTGCTCGCTCGGGTTTGCGGCGCCGAGGATGCACCAGAAGTCGGAGAACGATATCGTCTGTTGTCGAACGCGTTTTTTGGTGCAGCGAGTGAGTCCAGCTCACGACTTCTCTTTGAAAGAGGCGCATCGTGGGATCTCGAAACATTTATAAACGACCAGGTTTGTCGTTTCACTTTGCCCCCGGACTGTATCGAAGCGGATAGTCCAGCTACTGCAGCTCCCTTGTCGCGTTGGATGCTGGCAGACCTCTCACGACGGGCAGCATCCATGACGAGTCCAGCACCGGGGAGCCGAGACCGTGCCGCGTATGGTCTTGAGGTAAAGGTAAACAGCTGTTCAGCTTGGTGTCATTAGATCCAAGACGGCTCGTTCATTGTCAAACAATGGCACGGCAGGAGTAACAAGAAGGTGTAAGTCTAGGTGTAAGTCTAGGTGTAAGTCTATCTTGTTGTGCAAGAATAGATCAATGCAGCACAAGAGGATCCGGGCGCCCGCCATAGCTATTCTATCCTCTTCTATGAATCAAATAGTCTGAACGGGTGTTAGCTGTTGCCGCGCGCGGTGGATGTGCATCAACAGGAATTGAGGCTTGAAATGCTCCCGTCGCTAGGAGCACATAACGCGCACGGCTCTCCTCTTCAGCTCGCTACGATACTCCTCTTGCGATCATCGTCCTTGGCTTCATCCGGCCTCGCGGGAGAGGGCTTCGAAATACCCACCAGCATGGTTAGGTAGGTTGAGTGTGAAGAGAGCTTCCCGTCCGCGTTGGGCCAGAATTGTTTCAACGCATGTACTGCCGCCGGGCAGCTTTTGGGGACACAAGCATCGGCAGCTTCCCAAGCGCGATACTGCAGTGTGCAGGGAATCAATAGATCATCGCTGTCTTCTTCTCCAGCTGCGTGCGCCAGCACAGCTCCCCGGGCCCCCCCCGTACGAGTACCGCTAGTCGGGCGTTGCGATACGACAACGAGTCCATCAAGATTGGATCGACACAACGAGTCCATCAAGGTTGGATCGACGCACACCTGCCAGCTAGTGCTGCTAGTCCCACCGACTTGATAGATCCCCGTCAAGCCAACTCGGATGGTCCCGAGTCCGGGCAGATCCCAAAGAGCCCGAGATGCACAATGGCCCAAGATTTGGTGTTTCGTGTGTGCGGCATCAGACACACGCCAGTCTCTTCTCAAAACCTCAGCTACTTGATGGCCGGGGCAGAGATACGACGATTCACTGGCACCGCTCCGTACTTGGCATTTTATAAAAGTCGTGACGCTGGCTGTTGTGTAGGCGTGGGACTAAAAGACGTGGTGGACGTCTTCGTCTTCGTCTTCAAAACCAAAACCAAAGCCAAAACCAATCATCGGGAGCACTGCGCTATCGTAACTTTTGGATCGACACAAGGCTCCCCTCTCCAAACTCCGAACAGTCCGTCCTGCCCTTCGAGAGACCCTGGAACCGGGGTAGGCATCGTTGAAGACTTGAACTCGATTGCTCAATGATGCCTACTCCTGTTTTCGGAGCGTGTGTTCATGCTGCTGAGGCAGTTGACAGTGCGTCCATATATCTCCTTTACACATGCGAGCGCTAAGAGCAAATATCCTTTCGATCCAAGGCAAATCAGAAAGCACGAGCTATGATAGAACTACCCCTAGGAGTATCAGAAGGACTGGAGGCGTTGCTGGCGGATCCGAACATATGGAAAAGCGGCGAAGATTGCCACAGCACATTCCCTCCGAGGTAACATCTAGCCAGAAATAGTTACTAGAATAACGCTAAGCCTTATGATGTTTACGCGAGGGAGGTTTTCCAAGGAGAATTCTGGCGAAGTGGCAACTCGACACTTCTGACATTCTTCATCCAATCGTCTAGTCTCACCTCTCATTCACCAACAAGATCAATTGCGACATGATGCTCGCCTTTCCATACTTCGTCTCCCCTTGTACTCTCGCCTACCTCCTACTCCAGACCAGATCCACCCACCCATGGAACAGGGTTTCTACGGCGGTGTAGAAGAACGCTGAACCTTATATGCACTCATGATTCGAGATGAGACAAAGCTCTTCACAATAAGGCCGCATGCAGACCAACCAGGTTGAGTCTTCTCTCACTTCCAGTCTCCTCATCGAGACAGACCAGCCCCAAACCTGTTGAAAATGCTTATTAATCAGAGGCCAACCGTCCAATGCATGTAATTCACAGCTGCCAAATAGTGTCTAGCTAGCCAGCCTCCTCTATTTTGACAGCAGACGTGCAGAATCGGATTGCCTAACGTCAACCAATCAACCTCCAAACGAATTCCCAACTTTCTTCAAGGCTTTTGGGCTTGTGCCAAACATGAGTGGGATGCAGATGACGAGTCATTTGAGGTTGGGAATTCGCATGTGTGTGACACTGTGAGCCACTTGCCAACCAGTATCAAGCAATGAGGTGACCCTTTTCGTGCCACTCGCTACCTCCTAACGCTCACGCTGAGCAACGACTTGACCATTTCAAAGCAGACCATGTCTCAATAACTAACTTGTATTCGACAGGCGCCTCTTCTGCATGGCGCAAAAGCAATGAACTTTCAACGCGATTCTGTCCTGAATTGAAGATTACCATCTCGTTGCCTTGAATCCCATCAACCTCACAGTTTCAGAGGTCGAATAGAATTTCTACACTCTTCGGGTCCGAGTCTGCCCGAGACATCACAGGCCAACGCGTCTACAACGTATCTCGATCCCTGCATTCCCCGACGCGTGACTCCGCAACTTCCTTTCGCCGATGTCCCGACCCCGCTCCACTTTAAAAAAACAGACAGCCTATCGCTCTTTGTCTCACATCTGTCAAAGTGCTGGCTCCAATCTTCATGTCGAGAAACTCACCTGCACTCAGTTCAAAATACAGACGCCGAACCCTCGCTTCAGAGACCAAACAAAGCAATTTCTTCAAGATCAGGGACAAGAAAATTGGTGTGATCCTCGCTGTGGACGTTGCGCGTCTGGTCTTCAAGCTCGGGGCTCCAGATCGCGTTGTTCTAGCGTATGTCTCGCCATTGCGGAACTCTCTTGCTAACCAGATCTGTGAGGCTTGAGGTCCCCAAGGAATCGATTCGAGTGGAATATGTCAAGAGCACGCCATAGTTGGGCAACACTCCATTCAAGTATCAAGCATACAAAGTCCCCTCTCACCGCACACTAGTGTAGCTGGCAGCCTACACGCAAACCAAAGCACGAAGACCATCTCATGTACACACTGAAGTCGCCGATATCTCGGGCTTGCCTCCATCCAGCCCTTAGGAGCAGTTGGCGTACCAACCATTTTTGATATATTCGAATTTCAACCAACACCCATTGCCTTCTACAAGGCATGGCTTTGCCTGGCGACAAGTCGTTCTTTCACCAGTTTGATTCCCCCACTCATCGATAACGTTGCACTGGCCTACGTCCAGGATTGCTTTGGTGCAGGCGATCTGGTTGCATTGTTAGCATGGTGGCTTTATCAGGAGACGAGGTCTGTAGAGAGGAAAGTTTGATTCGATGAGGCTGCTCGGTTTGGGGGAAATCATCGTGTTCAGGGAGGACTGAGTGTGGCACTCTGAGACTGTGGTTGTTGCGGTGGTGGTACTTACGGTTTGACGGGTCTTTGGTTTGTCGGCTGGTTTCTTTGGTCTGTCGGCTGGTTTGGCGGCTGGGTCCTTTCCGTCTTCAGGAGGGGCCGATGGTGAGTTGCCGGTAGTTGTGCGGGCGGCGAGGATCGATAACACATTATCGGCAGCTGTGCCCGCTCGGAGGATCGGGGATGTCTCTCCAGCAGCAGTGCCAGCGACGAAGAAGAAGAGTGCCGTAATGATTGCGGTGAACTTCATGATGCTGGTCGATTCCTGATTTATGCGGTTGTCGTTGGTGGTCCCTTACAGTGCTATCCTATCACCATTTAAAAAGGATCAACGTATCTCGCGCGACCTAGCGGTGCGCGGGATCAATTTAACCTATAAATCAAATCTCTCTCTCTCCTCTTTTTCTCTGAAAAACGCAACCCACATTTTTCAATCTACGCACGCCCCGCTGATTTCCGGTCTATTATAATCACTGTGTAAGTGAGATCTATGGGTCGTTTCTACTCCACTGTACTGTGTATATATAGCATATTATATACTACTTATGGCGACTTTGTACACTCTATACGACATGTACGGACGTCCTTCCGTCTCTCTCTCTCTCTCTCTCTGAATAGATAGACAGTGGACTATTTATACTGTTGGTAGGTCTTGGACCTAGGTCGTAATANACCCTAAAACCCGCCCTAACCCGCCCCGTTAGGGACCCTAAGCTCCTTCCTAAAGATAGAAAGTAAGAGCTTAGGAGGTACTAATAAGGGGATAGTAAGCTTACTAGTCGAGGATAGATAAGAAGATATATTTACGGACGTAGTTATTAATACGAAGTATATTCGTAGTTATTAATACAAAATCTAAAGTTTCTACCTTAATCGATAAAGGATATTAGTACTATACTATAATTAGGGACCTAGCTGAAAAACTCGGTCTCCCGAAGGTCGGTCGCGTCTCGAGACGAATCTAAAGAGCGACTAGTAATATAAAGAAGTTAGGCATCGAGAGGGTAGTCGTACTATAGATAGAGGTTACCGGCGTCTTATAGACGGTTTATACTTACTATATCCCTAACCTCGAATTCCCCCTAGTTCTAGGCAACCCTTAGAAGTCCTATAATAGGATTCGGATAGTCCCTAATAAGGCGAGATTCTTCTATAGCCGAGCTAATAGATAGGTCTATAAGTTATATAGCCCGAGATATAGGGGGGGTTAAGGTAGAAGCTAAAGATATAAACTTTATAGTTATACTAGCCTCGATTAATATAACTAAGGTTAATAATAGGTTCTCTTTACATTACGGCGGTCGTTATAGGGTTCTCCGTTCGTATTACGGCGGTCGCTATAGAAGATAATTAAGATCGCGTTACGCGATAAGATACCTTATATAGAGGAGGGGCTCCGTAAGTCGCTTCCCCTTAAGGTTTACGATATAATCCTACTCTTCCTAAGCCGGGAGGCCGATAAGCTTACCCCTTATCGGCTAGGGGTAGACTATTATATTAAACTTTAGATAAAAGTAGACGGTACTCTAGAGTCCTTACCTTAGGGCCTACTAATACGGGTATCTTAAAGAGGCGCTACTAGTACTAAGGAAGACCCTAAACGAGACTTTTAGCGAAAGGGTTTATCTACCTATTTAGCTCTAAGGGTAGCTCTCCGCTTCTATTTATCTAAAAACCTACCGGCGGACTAAGGTTATACTATAACTATAGGGTACTAAATACTATTATAAAGGAAGATAGGTATCTCCTTCTACTTATTTCTAAGACCTTACGTAACCTCTTAGACGCTACGTACTTATCTAAGGTCGACGTAGTATCCGTATTTTGGAAGTTACGTGTAGCCTAGGGCTCGAGTATAAGATAGCTTTCCGAACACGTTACGGATAAGTAAAATAGCTTTCTAAATACGTTACGGCCTATTTCAATAGCCGCTTTTAGAACTTAATACGGCCTTTTCGAATAGCTAGTAATACCGTTTAGTCTAGCGGGGGCTCTATCTAGCTTCTAATAGTATATTAACTTAGTACTATAGAGGTTCCTAAACGAATCTACCTTAGCGTATATAGATGACGTACTAATTTATATATATAGCGATATAAACGACTACTTCTCTAAGGTCCGCGACGTTCTCTAGGCTCTTTAGGACGCTAGCCTATACCTCGATCCTAATAAATACGAGTTTACGAAGAAGAGTATTAAGTACCTAGGATTTATCGTCTACGTGGATAGCGGGGGTCTAGAAGTAGACCCTAAGAAGGTAAAAACTATACTAGACTAGGTAGCCCTAACGACGTAATAGGAGATATAATAGTTCCTAGGATTTATAAACTACTATAGGATATTCGTCCCTAACTACTCTAAGATAGCCGCGCCTCTAACGGTTCTAACTAGTAAGAACGTACTATTCGCCTAGTTAATAGAAGCCTAGGAAGCGTTTGATATACTAAAGGTATATTTTACGACCGCTCCCGTTCTTCGATAATAGGACCCCGCTTTTTTAACGTTTATCGAGGCGGATAGTAGCGGATCTACGCTAGGTAGGGTATTAAGCTCGGAGTATAGGGGATTTCGGCGGCCTATCGCTTTCTACTTAGAGAAGCTTAATAAAGTGGAGATAAACTACGATATCTATAATAAGGAACTTCTTACCGTCGTCTAATACCTTTAGTACTAGGATATAGAGCTTTATAGTAGCGGCCTATTTACTATCTTAATAGATTATAGGAACCTCAAACATTTTAAAAAGAAATAGAAGCTATCTAAACGTTAGATACGCTTTACTAAGACCTTAATATAGTACCGGTTCTCTATAGTATATAAGCCGGGCGGAGAAGCGATTATACCTAACGCTCTCTCCCGAAGGGACTAAGATAACCTAAGCGATAAAGACTATACGTCTAGAGTATAATAATTATTTCCCTAAGAGAGCCTAATAAAGTAGATAGTTACCGCCCCCTTTAGGGCGGTCTACGGGGAGAGTCCTTCCGGACCTTTTAGGGATCTAGTACTAGATAAGCTATAGGAAGATACTAAGTCTAGAAATAGCTTATACCTACGGGTAGTACGGGTAGTTAAGGACGGAACTTACGAGCTCCTAGGCGGTACGCGCGTCAAGATTTAGATAGGGGATTATAGGATTAATACTTAAGGTCTCTTCTAATATTAAGGGAAGCTCTAGGTTCTAGGCGCCCTATTTACGATAGAAGCTAAGAGGAATAGCTCGGACGTCGAGACTAACGAACTTAATTTACTTCGTACCCGAGTAATCTAGAAGACCTATAATTCTACTCTAACTAGCTATCCCGGTCGAGAGGGTACGCTATTAGTAGTAAAAAGGGATTTCTACTAGCCGCTTATACCGGGGCACGTTAGGAGGTTTATATATAACTACGATAGCTATAGTAGAAATAAAGTATAGTAGAACGTAAAATAGGGGTTACTCTAACCCCTCCTAGTCTTTAAGGGCTTCTTCTTAGAGATCTTTATAGACTTTATAGTCGAACTCCCCGAGTCTAGCGGATATACTAACCTATAGGTAATTAAAGATAGGCTTAGTAAGCCGTCGTGTTCTAGCCGATAGCCGCTATAGGGGCTTTCTAGCCTATAGCTACTATAGGAGTAGAGTCTTACGTAGAAAATTCCTAAACTACTAGGTAAGATACTATAAGCTACCTAGTATAGTTACGTTAGACCGTAGGCTAAACTAGATAGGCGCCTTTTAGAGATATTTTTATCAGTTATTAGGGATAGAGTAGAGGTTAAGTAGTAGTTACTACGCGTAAATAGACGGGGGCCCTAAGCGACTAAACTAGGATATCTAGGCGTATTTAAGGTACTTCGTAAACTTTAACTAGGACGACTAGGCGAAATAGCTACTAGTAGTATAACTAGTAATAAATAGTCGATATTACTTAGGTATCGGGATATTACTATTCTTTACTACCTATAGGTACGATAGCCTATCTCTAGTATCCCTTATAGAAGAGTCTATAGGCTCTAGCCCGGTTCTAGCTAAATAGTAAGCGGAGGCGTTTATATCCTAGATTAAGTAGGTAATAGAACTTTACTAGGTATCGATAGCTTCGTTAGTATAATAGTAAGAGGACTCTACGAATAGACGCTAGGTACCCGCCCTAAAGTTTAAGGTTAGAGATAAGGTATAGCTAGACCTTCAAAATTCCGGGACCGAAGGGCCGAAGAAGAAGCTAGATACTAGATATAGTAAGTTGCGTCTCTAAGGTAATTAGCCCGCTATCTATCTACCTCGAAGGAATCCCTAGCGGAGTCTATACGGTTTTTTACCTAGACTTCCTATAGCTCTATATAGAGGATCTACTCCTAGGCTAGGTAGTTGATAACTATTAGCTTATACTATTAGGGGGATAAAGGTCACGTGCAAAGGACAGGGTTTAGAACAGGAACTAGATTATAGAATAGGACGGATTAAGGAGCGAGAAGTAAGCAAGCAAGTAAGTAACATACACTCGACTCCTAAAGAACAGACATACAATCTTATACTTAGTACTTAACTAGACCTTAGCGTCGACCCCCCTATAATATAGCTCTAGATCTCCTAACACTCGTTTCCCCCTACTACTTATCTCTTATTATAGGAACTAATCTTAGGTCCCTTACCGTGCTATTGTGCAATAGCTAAGCGGTAGAGGTTAATAGTAATCCGAAGCTATATTACTACACTCAACTCGCCTATAATAAGAGGTCGTACTAGGGCTTCTTCTCTTTAATTAAGACGTTCCTAGTAGCTATTATAGTATAGGGATTAGGTTCTGCTAATTCACTACTCTCTTTAGGCTTTTTAGACTATACGGAACAGATTACGGACTACCGATTAGATTTAGACTTAGAACTTTCTTAACTTTTTATTTACGTACTACTCTCTCGACTTTGATTTGGACTACTACTTCGACTTTTAGAATAGACTCTTAGAATAGACTAGATTATAGACCTTTCGAATACTAAACAGATTTAGAGAGGACCCGATTACGAATACTTTAAACACCGATTACGAATATTTTGAACACCGATTACGAATACCTTGAACCTCGAACGTACTACTAGTATAGGTACTTATAGGACTATAGACTAGGTAGGTACGTACCGACTAACTACTTATTAAAAAGATAGGAGTAGAAATCTTTTATAAACCGGCTTATCTTTCGAATATTGATTACCCACGAACTAGAAACAATAGCGAAATTGAGATTTATTATAGCTACTAGGTTGAACTATATTAGGTTTAGTTTCTAGGCCCGGCCTAGAAACTAATTTTAGCAAAAAATATACTTTAGCTATCGGATCCGGGGAATACGGAAGAACCTAATCTAGAAGAGAGGTCTACCGTCTCTTAGCGGGAAAACTCTACCTCGTATTACTCGGAGCTATAATTACCGTCTAGAGCCTAAGTAGCGAATATCGGCCTATAGGGTATATACTTACCTACTCTTATTACTCGAGATTATATTAGAACTCCTATTAATAACGATACTACTCTTAAGATACTTTCGTGAATACCTATAATAGAATCTATCTAACTAATTACTACCCACCCTTCGACTACCTACCGATATAATATCTTTTAATAATAAGAAATCTATATCCTTGGTTACTCTAGGGACTAGCTCTTCCTCCGATATATCTAGTACCGCGGATAAGTCTACCCTTAGTAGCGATAGCCCTATTTATCTAGGAGATAAGAAGGTAGCCTATACTAATATCTCTAGGTTAATTACAGCCCTAAAGGAGTTCTCTATTACTAGAAGGGAGTATAGGAAGAACTACTCCTTTAATCTTAAGAACTATACTCTTTCTTCCGAGGAACGATTTAATAGTAAGAACGTTACCGACTTTCTTATCCGCCTCGAGGATACTTTTAAGACCTACGATATTACTAATAATAATTATCGTATCTAGTCCCTTACCCGTAACGTGAAATCTAGGTACTTATACGACATTAAGGCCCTTAATAGGTATAAAGAACGGGACTATAACGTCCTTCGTAAGTTACTCCGAAAAGAGTATATTTCTACGGACGACCGTTAGCGTAAGGAGACTACTACTTACCTCTATAAGCTCGCGGCTTAGAGCGTATCTAAGAAATTAGATACTCGTAGTTTTATTAAGGAGTTTAAAGTATATTAGCTAACTATAGTCGCCGCTAATAAACTAACTAGATCTACTACGAGTAGGATCTTCCTTAGCGGACTACCTAAGGATATACGTAGGTAAGTTAATCTATCCCTTAATATTAATCCTCGAGTCCGAGCTACGTTTAATAATATTAAGAAGATTATTATAGAAGTAGAGCGTATCGTTATCGGTAACGAGAATATAACCCTATTTACGCTAGATAGTTATAAGGGGGCCGTACTAGATCGGGTTATTAACCGTACCGTATTAAAAAGGAATAAGGCTATAGCCGAGGAGAAACCGGGTCTTACTAAACCCTAGCTTCGTACTAATATTCTTAAGTCCCTCGAGGGACTTCGCGCTACTAGTATATCTAGAGGAGTCGTACTTTTCGCTATAGCGGAGAGTACGGATCTAGCTATAGTTACTACTAGGAAGGACGTTAAGTAGTATACGCTACTAAACGAATAGATCTATAATAATCTCCTAGACTCGACTCCTACTAGTACCTCGTTAATTAATTATAGTTTTATTCTAATATCTCGTACTAGTAGTAATTACTATAACCCTTCGTCGACTTAGTTTATACTATCCTCTATTATACCTAGAATCTAGTCGAGTAGTATTCTATCTAGTTCCTAGGCCCGGCCTAGAAACTTAAATCAACTATCTTTCCTACTAGCGTCTAATGTTTTAGGGTCTTAGGCAAACTAGTAGGCTAATACGGATATTTAAGTACCTTAATACGTTAATAATAGAAAAGGTACTTAAGGGAACCCCCTAGCTAATAAGAGGCCTTATAGGAGTTATAACGGGATAGACTATTACGAGAGGCTATACCCTAATATTACCGACCTTATTTCTTAAGGTATTTATTATTAGAATATAAGCGTTACGCTAAGATAGTAGTACTAGGGCACGATTTAAAATCTAGGTACGAAGATTAGTAATATCGAGAATAGTAAAAACTATAGCTAGTAGATACGAGCTTAACTAGACTAGTTCCGTTAGAACTTAGGAGGGGTCTCGTCTTTCGGTACTATTAAGTTATTTACTAGGATTATAGAAATAAGCGGTTCGGAAGAGGAGGACTTTAGTATATAGGTCCGCGCTACTAATTTAGGAGAGACTAATAACTAGAGCTTCCTACCGTCCTTATTCCTCTCTACCGCCTTATAACCCCGGACCTCGAGCCGAAAGACAACTTCTAAAAAGGTAAAAGGAAAGTAACCTACTAAGGTCTCTAAGCCTACGGTTATACCTACTCCGACGGTAAAGTATATAGTATATAGTCGCTTCTAGAAAGAAGTAGAATAGTATTTAGTATAATAGTATAGGAATAAAGACCCTATTATAGATATAGATAGTAAGGAGGATATATCGACGCTTAGGAATAGGTTACCGCTACTAGAGAATATTCGTAAACTAAGGAATCCTACGCTTAAACAGTATATTACTAAGAAGGATAAGTTAGAGGATAGGATACGCGTCGCTAGGAATATTCTTTAGTAATTAGTATAACTTAGCCTTTAGGATACGATCGTCTATATACCTATACTTCGGGACCTACTTTATAAATCCCTCCTAATACAACTAGCTAACACTATCCGACCGGAGATAGAGGAGATAGAGCGACGTAAGAAGGAAAGGGCGGAGGAAAGAAAAAGGAAAGCTATAGAACGCTAGAATATCGTTTCTATTAGTTAGGAATCTAGCATTATATTAATATATTAGGAGCTAGAACTAACTACGGAGATAGCTCTTCGTATTAATAAAGATAATAATCGGACTCGTGTTTCTACGAGGAGCCCTACCCTAATAGTACGGGTTAGATCTTTAGAGCTACGAGTACTCTGTAATATAGGAGTAGAGGTTAACGTTATATCCGAGTCGGTAGCGAGGTAGTACGGCCTAGCTATTAATAGTATTAATAAGGAGTATTAGAGACCAGTCCTAAATAAATTAAAGGTAGCTAATAGGAGGAGAATTCTAATTACTAGCTAGACTAGTACTCGTATAAGGATCTCTAGTATAGACTTTAATTATAAAGATATAGTCTTTGTAGTGTTAAAGGAGTATTCATAGGGGGTTATCTTAGGATAGCTATTTTCAGTCAGAAGTAGGCTTAGGATATAAGCTAAGGTAGATAGTAGTATATTATATAAGGCGTACTCTTTAAACNATATCTCTAAAAGGCGCCTATCTAGTTTAGCCTACGGTCTAACGTAACTATACTAGGTAGCTTATAGTATCTTACCTAGTAGTTTAGGAATTTTCTACGTAAGACTCTACTCCTATAGTAGCTATAGGCTAGAAAACTACGGTCTTACTAAGCCTATCTTTAATTACCTATAGGTTAGTATATCCGCTAGACTCGGGGAGTTCGACTATAAAGTCTATAAAGATCTCTAAGAAGAAGCCCTTAAAGACTAGGAGGGGTTAGAGTAACCCCTATTTTACGTTCTACTATACTTTATTTCTACTATAGCTATCGTAGTTATATATAAACCTCCTAACGTGCCCCGGTATAAGCGGCTAGTAGAAATCCCTTTTTACTACTAATAGCGTACCCTCTCGACCGGGATAGCTAGTTAGAGTAGAATTATAGGTCTTCTAGATTACTCGGGTACGAAGTAAATTAAGTTCGTTAGTCTCGACGTCCGAGCTATTCCTCTTAGCTTCTATCGTAAATAGGGCGCCTAGAACCTAGAGCTTCCCTTAATATTAGAAGAGACCTTAAGTATTAATCCTATAATCCCCTATCTAAATCTTGACGCGCGTACCGCCTAGGAGCTCGTAAGTTCCGTCCTTAACTACCCGTACTACCCGTAGGTATAAGCTATTTCTAGACTTAGTATCTTCCTATAGCTTATCTAGTACTAGATCCCTAAAAGGTCCGGAAGGACTCTCCCCGTAGACCGCCCTAAAGGGGGCGGTAACTATCTACTTTATTAGGCTCTCTTAGGGAAATAATTATTATACTCTAGACGTATAGTCTTTATCGCTTAGGTTATCTTAGTCCCTTCGGGAGAGAGCGTTAGGTATAATCGCTTCTCCGCCCGGCTTATATACTATAGAGAACCGGTACTATATTAAGGTCTTAGTAAAGCGTATCTAACGTTTAGATAGCTTCTATTTCTTTTTAAAATGTTTGAGGTTCCTATAATCTATTAAGATAGTAAATAGGCCGCTACTATAAAGCTCTATATCCTAGTACTAAAGGTATTAGACGACGGTAAGAAGTTCCTTATTATAGATATCGTAGTTTATCTCCACTTTATTAAGCTTCTCTAAGTAGAAAGCGATAGGCCGCCGAAATCCCCTATACTCCGAGCTTAATACCCTACCTAGCGTAGATCCGCTACTATCCGCCTCGATAAACGTTAAAAAAGCGGGGTCCTATTATCGAAGAACGGGAGCGGTCGTAAAATATACCTTTAGTATATCAAACGCTTCCTAGGCTTCTATTAACTAGGCGAATAGTACGTTCTTACTAGTTAGAACCGTTAGAGGCGCGGCTATCTTAGAGTAGTTAGGGACGAATATCCTATAGTAGTTTATAAATCCTAGGAACTATTATATCTCCTATTACGTCGTTAGGGCTACCTAGTCTAGTATAGTTTTTACCTTCTTAGGGTCTACTTCTAGACCCCCGCTATCCGCGTAGACAATAAATCCTAGGTACTTAATACTCTTCTTCGTAAACTCGTATTTATTAGGATCGAGGTATAGGCTAGCGTCCTAAAGAGCCTAGAGAACGTCGCGGACCTTAGAGAAGTAGTCGTTTATATCGCTATATATATAAATTAGTACGTCATCTATATACGCTAAGGTAGATTCGTTTAGGAACCTCTATAGTACTAAGTTAATATACTATTAGAAGCTAGATAGAGCCCCCGCTAGACTAAACGGTATTACTAGCTATTCGAAAAGGCCGTATTAAGTTCTAAAAGCGGTCTTATACTCGTAGCCCCGGGCTACCCGTAACTTCTAAAACGCGGATACTACGTCGACCTTAGATAAGTACGTAGCGTCTAAGAGGTTACGTAAGGTCTTAGAAATAAGTAGAAGGAGATACCTATCTTCCTTTATAATAGTATTTAGTACCCTATAGTTATAGTATAACCTTAGTCCGCCGGTAGGTTTTTAGATAAATAGAAGCGGAGAGCTACCCTTAGAGCTAAATAGGTAGATAAACCCTTTTACTAGAAGCTTATTTAGGGTCTTCCTTAGTACTAATAGCTCTTCCTTAGATATCCCGTATAGTAGGCCCTAAGGTAAGGACTCTAGAGTACCGTCTACTTTTATCTAAAGTTTAATATAGTAGTCTACCCCTAGCCGATAAGGGGTAAGCTTATCGGCCTCCCGGCTTAGGAAGAGTAGGATTATATCGTAAACCTTAAGGGGAAGCGACTTACGGAGCCCCTCCTCTATATAAGGTATCTTATCGCGTAACGCGATCTCGATATCTTCTATAGCGACCGCCGTAACGCGTACGGAGAACCCGTTATTAACCTTAGTTATATTAATCGAGGCTAGTATAACTATAAAGTTTATATCTTTAGCTTCTACCTTAACCCCCCCTATATCTCGGGCTATATAACTTATAGACCTATCTATTAGCTCGGCTATAGAAGAATCTCGCCTTATTAGGGACTATCCGAATCCTATTATAGGACTTCTAAGGGTTGCCTAGAATTAGGGGGAATTTAAGGTTAGGGATATAGTAAGTATAAACCGTCTATAAGACGCCGGTAACCTCTATCTATAGTACGACTACCCTCTCGATGCCTAAGTTCTTTATATTACTAGTCGCCCCTCGGATTCGTCTCGAGACGCGACCGACCTTCGGGAGACCGAGTTTTTCGGCTAGGTCTCTATTAATTATAGTATAGTACTAATATCCTTTATCGATTAAGGTAGAAACTTTAGATTTTGTATTAATAACTACGTCCGTAAATATATTATCTCTATCTATCTTTAACTAGTAAGCNACTTATTCGCGCTCGATACTACTAGGATAGGTACTATAATAATATATATAAATAGATCAAGGAATATCCTTAATACCAGATAAGTAATCGCGCTTATGTCAACGAAGTACTTAACACGATAGCTATTTGGAGTAAGGTTCTTAGCGTAAGGTAGTCGGATAGACTATATAACTATTACCCCTTAAGGAGGTTATAGCTATATTATCTAGGCACGAGAGGAATTAAGCGGCTAGCCGGAAGCGAGGGCTCTTCGCTCGAATCCTACCTTAAGGGACATTTCGGACTTCATTTTTGAGGAGCTCATCTATAGGTAGGGGGTTATGTTGGAAATTAGTATTAATAGCGGGCCTGAAAACAAACGGTATACTAATACGCTACTAAAGTTGTATAATATT
>JEMP01000038.1:273253-283619 GCA_000738655.1 Venturia pyrina ICMP 11032 | reverse complement strand
AAAACTCGAAGACTTATAGAAACGTAGTATCTATATAGCTAGGAAATTTAATTAAATTTTATTAGAATTTCCTATCGGGTTCTTTTAAAAATCGAGAAAGGTTTGGTGTGGTAAGTAAACTTAGAAAGACGTAGGTAAAGTTTTTGGTTTTTAAGATTTTCGATTTTCAGGGTGTGGCCACTCGGTGGCGTAATATGCTACCCTAGTTATCTGAGGAAGTGTTGTTACTGAAACGGATTTTTATCCTCGTTCATTATCCTACCTCCTATCAATCGAACACATCGAGAAACAACAATACTACCCACATTCTTTTCCCCAAACCGATTAAGAACAGAACACCAGAAACACCTATGAAAATAACCATCAAGACCAATATCGTGGTACAAAACAAGAACACAGAAACGAAAATGTCGAAGTAATGATGTAGTAGTAAACACCAACGCCGAAAACTAGACACCAAAAGAGTAAACCATCATATCATAGATGGAAAAGAAGACCAAGTGAACCCAGGAAACAGGAACGAAAAGCGTCCAGAGCTCTAGACGTAAACTGCGAACAAACACAAAAGAAGCAAGAGAGCAGAAATCCCACGAACAAATACAAGAACACCCACGACCAAATAAAGAAGATTAAAGAGCGAAAGCTCGACGAAAAGAAGAGCAAGAAAATACAAAGAAACCCGCCCAAGAAGAACCAAGAACCAAGAACCAAGAACCAAGAAGAGACCACCTGAAAAGCAAACAGAACTCTCAAAGAAAGACAGATGATGAAATCCCCTCCCCCTCAAAGCCAAAACATCGTATTATCCAAATTCCTATGCCACGGACCCCTCGCACTCGTCTCAAACGCTAGCTCCGGGTTCACTACCGCCTCCGTAGGCACCACAGCCCCCTTCCTCCTCCAAATCCCAACCTTAAACGCACAGTCCGCCGCCTCTTTGATAACCTGTCCCGCATCGTCATATCTCTCATCACTACTATGATCCAGCGCCGAGACGAAATCATCCTGGTTAGCAAACATGCTCAAGTCCACCGAGACCTTCGTTGGATCAGGGATACCCGTGAAATTGAGGTAGAGACGGCAGACGTCCTCCACTTTGCCATCGAGGAAGGGTTTGAGATATTTGCGGCCGCGTTCGGCAAGATGGTCGGCGTAGTAGGTAGGCGTGACGTAGGAGACGGGCATTGTGGCGCGTTGGTATAGGTAGGACAGTTGGTTCGTCTGTAGTTGTCAGCAAGTGCCACTGACCATGGGAAAACAAAGAGCCCAGGAGCGAGTAAAGAGCGAAGACTTACAAAATTGAGTAACGCATCCGAACTAAATTTATTGTCATCTCGTACCACGAAGTAATGAGTTGGCTTCACAGTACCGATGATTCCAGTGTGTGCCTGCAAGAAGAAGTCGAAGAAGAATGACGTTGTAGGACCAGTCTCAACAACAGTACCTGGTCTGCAATTCCTTGCATTCACCTGCTCAGGATAGAAACGAGTGTGGTGGCGCTTCTCTGCAACGATGGCTGTGATGGGGATTCTCTCGGCTGCTGTGCTGTTCTCGTCCTCAAACTCCGACCGAACGATTGCCCAGGCATCCTGGATAGCGGCAATCTCCTCTCTCTTGAATGCAGCGTATTGTCCTTCAGAGACACCATCACGATAGAAGATCACTTTGGTAGGGAGCGGTTTGCTTGAATGACGATGTACATGCGATCGCATACACTGCTCGACCATCTCGCGCATAGTAGCTCTGGGAATGATCTGCCGATGTTTAGTAACTCGATGGTGACGTGAGCGACATGACTTACTTCTTTGGACTCGGTAAGAGGGTCGAAAGCCTGAAGCTTCATGGACCCAGTGTAATGACAGAGCTTTACATCAGCACTGCCAATGACAGCAGCAATCGAGGGTGTACCATGCACACAACTTTGACCAGGGTGAGTTACATCAGCTCCGATGACCAAGGTGCTCATCTCGTTCCTTATTTCTTGGCTGATGATAGCGTGATTGCGACTCGGTTCCCCCTCAGGGGATGCCGGGAATTTGAGGTTGATCTTCATCGCAACGTTGGCAAAGTATTGTGTGGTGTTGGAGCTAGACAAATCTTTCCGATTAGTGATGCACCCCGAGGCCAATCCGTAGATCATATCAACGCTACTCTTGAAGTAGGCATAATACTTCGACTTGGATTGCTTAGCTCTGAGCATCAGTACAACAAACTTTACCGTGCCCCGGGCATCGACAGGGTCTCCCTTTATCGCTGTCAGTGCTGTGTCCATCTGAGCCTCCCAAGTGCGATCATCGGCCTGTCGATCGTCGTCACGGATAACATCAAAACCATGGATGCTACCAGCGTCTTCGTGGACAGGCACGCCACAGTCCAGGAGTGCCTTCTTCAGTCCCGCTATGTGAGCACGATCGCTCTGCGCGTCGGATGCGATGATTCCGTAGATTTTGATTTTCTTGGTGGGCACATTGAGAAACATCCTTTGGTCAAGATTCCACTTTGCGCAGCTTACGACCTTGGAGTTCCTGTAGTCGATGGTCGGATGCGGGATTTCGCCGCCTACATGTTTTGCGAGTGTATGACTGATGTTGATACCAGGCATCTGATAATAAAAGTAGGTTAGTAATTGAGGGGGTTTGTACAACTGGAATCACTCACCAGGCTGACAACTTGCTGTGGATCAGGTATGCCTACAGACAAGCCCAAAGCTTTCTCACCAAACTCAATGATTCGGTTCTGATTCGCTGCTGGTTCCTGGCGCGCAAAATCAATCATATCAGCTGTGAAATCTGGAAGAAGCTGGCCGTCGAATAATTGGTAAGGCAGAATCCGCAGAGCATCAGGAATAATCCAATTCTTCTTTCCGTCCCCTAAGGTCCCAATATTCACGCAAGGAAGAGATCTGAATGCCAAACCTGCTTCCCACCCATACTCTTTAAAAAACCGTCAGTAAGTACTGAACGACAAACGAAGTACGGCTGAGTGAACTTACTTTGCTTAAGGTAGGCTCGCACGGATTTTGCGGGATCCTCTACCTCGTCGGGATCTTCCTTCTTGCTCTTCTTCTTGAGTAAAACGAAGGTCTGATTATGCGCTCCCCACCTTAACGGACCGACCAGGTATTTCGAAAGCGTGTCCCCTTTGTTGTACTAGAATAGTAGTAATAAGAAGGAGTCTTTTGCTTTATTTCATATTCCACCAGTAAATAAGATTAAGCTGTAACGTGATAAAGATTATATTATTATAGAAGCTATAACGAGTAAAAAGCTATAATAAGATAAAAAACTATAAAGACGCTGTAACTACTATAATATTATAATATTTAAGAAGCTGCTAGCGTATCCTATATAAATAGATTTAGTATCGTAAATAAAGCTCTGCTAATATTGTAATAGGGTAGACGGCGTAATAAAGATAAAGCTATCTCGTCGCTATATCTTTCTCGACGCTATAGCCGTGCTAGAACTGTTTTAAACGACCTATAGTATCACGTAGGGCATATATTTAGGGGTGATATACTTAGAATATTATTATATATAGTAGTTATAATTGATTTTAAAAGACTATTTTATCTAGTTACTACCTATTGATTCCCTAGNTAATTTTTTAATAGCCTATGATAATCTCTAGCTTATTCTCTACCTTTTAAGAATAAAAAATATATATATATCTATATATATTAGTACCTAAAAATCACGTAGAAAACCCGTTTGGGTCGAATAGGGCGGGTTTTCTACTACTTCTATAACCCGCCCCTTAACCCGCCCTAACCCGCCCTAACCCGACCCGTAAACGGGGCGGGTTCGACTACCTATAACCCGACCCAACCCGCCCCGTTGGGGACCCTACCCTAGCCGAGCTGCGCTTACCCTTACCCGTAGGTACCTTATCTACTCACCTCCGCTTAAAGCCACTATAATAAGCGCTAAATCTATAAGTAATCTATCGAGTCTACGGCGCCTATCTCTAAATTTCCATCTAGCTTTAGGTTAATAGGGACGATATAAAATGTCCTAGTACTAATAGTAGGGAGTCCGATAATAATTATTAGATCCTATAGCCTGATACTAAGACGGGTATATCCTAAACTAAGGACGGGATTAATACTAGAGGTCCTAATAGCGTCGCCTATAGTAATACGAGTATACTTAAGAAAGATACGCCGTTTATTATCGAACTTATAGATATAAATATAGTTAATCCGAACGACTCTATCTCGTACCTAGATAAAGTCGGCTATTTTAAAGGTAAAGCGTCGATCCTCGGTGCTGAGAAGGTTTATTTATATTAGATTATACTTCGAAGATAAAGGACTGGACTTACGGGCTAGTAAAAGAGATCTTTTTAACCTAGGTAAACGTGCTATTCTAGAACTAGACTATAAATAGTATCTAGTATTCCTAATAGTATGCTTCCTATAGTATCTTAGTAAATAGTATATCTATATAAGAGGCACGAGTTAGTAAGGATAGAGTCTTCCTATAGAATTCCGCTTAGATCTTTCTAGTTACCTTCGGAGATTAATACTGGTTATTTAGGAATAAGTCTTCTATCTCGTTAAAGTCGTCTTCCTATTTAGCTTTTAAGCGCTCTAATCGAGGAAGGATAGAGGTAAAGAGACTAGGATACTCGTACTAAGCTTCTTAGAGGACGGTTATAATTCGATAATCTATATTAGTAACTTTAAAAGCATTCTATAGGACGAAGCGAAGAGTTTAACGAATATTCTCCCGCTTTAGGAGTTCCTTTTCGATATAGCGGTAGTTAGTAAGATATACTAGAAGCTTAAATAGCCTATAAAAGTATAAGTAGATAGAGAGAAAAAGTAGAGCTATTCCTAATAGCTACTAATATTTATCCTCTCTAATTAAGACGTTTATAATATAAGACAGACTATACTCCTTAAACGTTAAGGGATAATAGATCCCGATATATATATTTAGGAGCTTTATCTCCCTAAGATATACTAAAGCCTTATCTATAGTTAGTTTCTTCGTGACGGTAGCTTGTCCTTCTTCGTACTTAGATAATATAGAATCGACTTCAGCTCCTCCAGCTTATTAAGAATATTAAGATTAAGAAGGAAATAAAGTAATAGAGATCTCACGTTACTTACGTCGAGGATCTTTCCTAATTATTTCAGAAGTATATTAAAGTAAGGCTTAGATCTTAATACGGAAACTAGTAATAATATCCTAAAGGTTAGTACGATCTTTACCGTCAACCTCTTCGCTTATAAGTATACAACTACTCGTTATAGCAGAGGAGAAGTATTAAATAATAATATCCTATAGTAACTAGCTAGCCTCGCACTTTACCTTAAGTATTATATAGAGATATGGATTTATATATTCTTTATAGAGCTAAAGTCGAAGAATAATAGGGATAACTAAGTACTAACGGGTATACTCTAAGAGAGTATAGCTTTTAAGATAATAGAGAGGACCTTAGACTCTTAGCTAGCCGGGAGGGAAAGGAAAAGTCCGAAGTATTGAGGTATATTCCTTCCTATACTTTAGTAGTAAAATTGTATTAAGGAGAAGATTATATATTATACGAGATAGACCTTAATACTTAGAATAAGCTAGATCTAGAGGCCGAGTAAGAAGATAGTCGAGGGCTAGAGAAATAGAGAATAATAGTAGTTCTTTAATATCGAGGCTATTCTGCTAAGCAAACGTCGCCTTAGCTGAAGTAGTTATTAAAAGAGACATTTTATAGCGTAGATATAGAGTCTAGTAATAGTACTGGCTATTATTAAACGTATCGTAATTAAGATCACTACGATCATTTATAGTAATCTAGTAGAAGCGGTATCCGAAATTTATACGCTAAGTCTTTATCCTAGAGTTTGTTTACTACTAAGGTATATCGCTAATATAGGCTTACGTCGCTATATAGAGCAAAACCTCTTTACTACCTATATTAATTTTGATTATGATTCCTTTATCTAATATAGCAAGCCTCGACTTTATAGCACCGATAATATCTATAAAATTACTACTATAAGGTCCTAAGGTTAGGGGAAAGATATTAGGACGCCGGTTTCTCTCGTTTATTATAATATTAGCTAGGATGAAGTATATACCTATAATTAAGCGGTACGTATTTCGGTAGAGCCTAAAGCCGTTAATAAATATAAGAAGCTATAGGGAAATTATCCTCCGACTAGTAGATTTTATATCGAATTACTTAAGGTAATCTCGTCTAAACTCTTTCAACTCCAGCTCTCCTCGGATAGGATAAGTTTTATAGATTAGTAAGATAATCTAGTCGGTCGTATTATAAATACGACGGATTAAGATTATTCCTTTAGGGCTATAAACGACGGGGCGGGTCTCCTCGGCTAGGTACTCGTTACCGAAGTAATAATTAAGGATAAACTCTATCTTACGCTCGCTAATATAAGCTTCTAGGATAATAGCAATCTTAGACTAAGAAAGTAATACTTCGTTTAGAGCGAAAGGGATAGCTGCTTCTCGAACTACTTAGAGAGAAATAGTTTTATATAGAAGGTAGATTTCTTAAACCTTAACGATAATAGAGCCTTACTTAATATAAGCTAATCTTATATCCTTACTAACCCTAAGAACCCGACCGGTATATAGAAAACTTTTAGCTCCCTGGGAATATATACCGCATGCCGGATTGAAATATAGGAAGGAAATAAAGTCGGAAGGAAAGATAGGATTACCGTTAGAGTAATAGGCAAACTCTCTAGAAGTAGACCTAATAGAAGAATTCTAAGTACGGGAATACTAGAGCTCTAAAGGATTATCGTAATACTCTACTATACCTAGATATATACTCTTGCTAAGATCTGAATTAATAATATAGGTAAAGAGGTTAATAGGATCGAAGAAGTAGAGGTCTTCTATAGATATAACCGTCTCCTTCTTAGGCTTTATAGCTTTATTGCGTGACTCTACCGTATCGCGAGAGAGCTATTCACGTACTAGGTCGATTTTCTGCTTACGTATATTACTAAGAGGAAGATGTAATATAGCCTAGCGCTTTAAAGTAGAAAGACCTTTAGGAAGACGTCGAATTCCTTCTACTACTTCGGGGAGTTAAATTATCTCTAGAAGAGCGGTATATTTCTCGCGTGAAATTCTAGCGTCCTAGCACCATAATCCTATTAATAGCGAGAACTTTTTAGGATCTTTCCGGGATATTTTATATTCGACCTATATTAAATCATCGTCTATAGACTCGTGAAATAGATACGGTAAAGGCGGTACTATATTTCCTTTATAATCTGTTTCCTATAACTATATTTCTTTATCTGAATATTGAGGTCTACTGTCTTAAAGCTAAGGTCCGTTATCTAACTCTAATATACCTTACTCTTAATCTACTAGAGCCTATTCTTAACCTAGAAATATCGCTATTATATTCCCCTCTACTTCGTCGTCCTCTAAGCTAAATAGTTCGGTTAGGATATCGTTAAGAAGGTAATCGCCGTTAAATTAAGGTTTATTATATTTATTAGCTTAGAGAAGCTCTTTTAGACTACCGTCGTATTCCTAAATATCCTATTCGGTATCTCCGTTCTCGATTAATTCAATAATGTCGGCAATTGGGATCTAAATAGAGTATTAGATATAGATATCCTAAGATATAAAGCGTAGTAGGATATATAATACCTTATAATCTTCTATTATCTCGCCTCGAAAGTTACTAGAAAATGAAGCTAGGCTGTTGTCTTAATATTATATTCTAGCGGGAGAAAAGCTCTATCCTTCTTACTATAGGTAGTTATCTCCTTCCGAAAATAAGCGCTACTCCTCTTCGTAGAGCTCCTTATCTTTAATATTATTATTATCTATAGTTCTTTTACGTTTCCGCGGTAGCTTAGAGCTTAGTCTTAGTAGTAAGGCTTTTCGGAGTCTTAGTCGTATAGCTGATAAGTATGTAGATAGCCGTACTTTAGGAGCTATAGTATCTACGGTTCTGTCGTAAGGTAAGGTATAGGTAGTATTAAGGTTAGCTAAGGCCGGGGTAGAGGTGTATAGCTTCAACTTTAAAAAAAAAAAAAACGGGAAGGACGCGATAGTAAGCGCGTAAAACCGTAATCGCGAAATACTACCTTAATTCAAATACCTGGAATCTACGCTCAAATTTATAATTAGACTAAGCTTAGATCGAGCTTAGATCGAGCTTAGGTCGAGCTTACTTCTCGCTCTTAGTTAGCCTTAGTTAAAGTAAGAAAGGTAGATTTAATTTAATATTAGGGAGATCTTAGGTTAACTTCTAAGAGATTCGGGAGTATACTAGGTGATAAAGAGAGTATTATTATTAGAGTTAATTTAGGAATAAAGTACCTATATCGATTAAAAGGGCTATTAAATTATATATTATTGCTAGGTACTATCCTATAAGTAACCTATTCTACTCTATCTTAGAATAGAAGAACTATTAACGAGTAAAGCCTATTATAATTTAAGCCCTAAAAGACCTAATCTGCCGACTAGAAGGTATAAAGAAGTTAGAAGAAATAAAGCCTTTTAACGTAATATATCCTAGCTAGGAATCTCCTCCTAAGACTCTTTATTATGATATTCGCGGTCCTCGAAAAGAACCTAACGGCGAGCTTAGGAGGAGCGTCTAAATAATAGTAAGTCTAGGATAGATATATTATAGACATTATCTATAGTACCGTCTAACTAGCTAGTACGAAAGGTCTTAACTAGCTCTTTATCGCCTATTTTATTACTATTAGGCCTAATTAAGTTCCTATTCTTATCGTACTTAGCCTTATCTTTATCTAGCTTATCTAGATACTTATCCTCTTCGAAGTTATCTTGATGCTTATTAACTGGCACGTTACGACGGCTAACCGATAGACGCTTTTTGGCTAGAGTAGGGCGGCTAATTATAAATATAGCCTTAACTTTAGAGAAGTCTCTCTTCTTAAGAGCTCTTACTACTCGGTAGGACTTAGAAAGCTTAATAAAATCAGCCTTCTCGATATTATCGAATTCTTCTTATAGGGCGTAGTAATTATATATATCTAGAAACACCTACTTAATATCTTTTAACTTCTTATTACTACCGTTAAGACATCTCTTTACTCTAGCGTAAATATTGATATATATCTCTGTATGATAATATTAGCTTAATCTTATAAGAGGGAATATAAATATCTAGGAAAGACCTACGTTCGAGAAACTATTTACTAAGCTCGCTTAAGCTATCGAAGTTAATGTATTCCTTTATATAATAGAAGACGAACACCTAGTTCTTATAATTAAAGCGCTATCCTATATATACTTTGAAAGCTCTATTATCTATACTCTAGATTTCTTTAGGGTCGTCGGCCTGTACGATTAGAGTCTCGATATATGCCTAGAAAATAATTAGTTCTTATAGAAATATAAAGCAGCATGCTAAAGGGAAGAGGAAGCGAAATAATAAAAGTAGGAAATATAAATAGTAATTAGGAAGCGTAAAGAAGAGCTAAGGAGAAGAATTACTATAATATAATAAGGTAATAGGAAGCGAGAGATATTATAAGACTAAGATAATAGGAATAAATACGTATAATAGTATTTATATATACCCGTGATTTCTATTAGCGGATATTATCTCTAGTACGATCGCGAAGGTCTCTAAAGTCTTTAGAATCTTCCGTTATACGATTTCCTAAGATGCTGACGAGAACCTCTTTAAGGTTTAGATTAACGTATACTAATATAGTATTCCAGCGAATTGCTCGGTCGATCTTCCGGTAGAAAGATTTAATCTTATCCTAGGAAAGAGGCTCGGGAACTACTCTACCCTTCTTACTCTTTATAGGGCGCTTTATTTTCTCGCTATTATATAAAGCCTTTCGAAGTGTAATACGCTTAGTAGATATAATTAAGTGTTAGTATGCTTACCAAGATACCTACAGGCTAGTAGGTTCTAAGGTCTAGTTGAGTACTAAGTACAAGATCGTGTGTCTATCCCTTAGGAGTCGAGTATATATTACTTGTTACTCCCTTCTCGCTCCCTAATCCGTCCTATTCTATGATTCAGTTCCTGTTCTAAACCCTATCCTTTGTACGTGACCTTCATCCCCCTGACAATAACTATCTAGATTACTACGTAATTATAGCGAGTATATAGCCGTAGGTTAGGGTAAACCTACTATAGCTATATCCTCCCTAAATACTACGTATTATGTTTATTATTATCTAAACAAGCCTACTCGTCGAACACTACGGAGGTTACTTAATAGGCTACGATACGATAATAAGGATTTATTAGATAACCGGCTCTAAATAGTTGAGGGTACGAGAGATTATATTAGTAGTAGGATTACAGCTAGTCGGTAGACCTAAGCGACTACTCGGGGTATAGGACGAGGGCGTAGGAGGGCGCG
>JEMP01000038.1:222075-270254 GCA_000738655.1 Venturia pyrina ICMP 11032 | reverse complement strand
CGCTAAGAGATTATAGCAAAGAGGATTACTATTAAGTACCTACGTACTAGAATTATACCCGCTAATAGCCTTACGAAAGGGCTTAGTCGTTAATAATAGGAAAACTTCCTTTTATTACTCAATTTGATTAGGATTATATTAGGTACGGTTAAGCTAAAAGGAGACGTTTAAGAGTATATTTAGACCATAATATTAGCCTAATAAGGTTAGCTTACTAAGTAAGCACTATAATTAGTTAATAGGGCAGCTCCTCTCGTAGACTCGTGTAGCTAAAAGGGTGTATATAAAGTAGTCCGTCTTGGCTGCATAGATCTACGTATATACACGGAGATGAGGATGACACGGCCGAGATAGGGGAGATTACACTCATTTCACGTATCTCTGGGATCTCTATATATACTGAGGTAGATTGGACCATTGTACTTACTCTTCATGCATTCAATTCCTCACATTCTTTGAGATCTCCATTTTCATTCAACAGAGGAATGGGGTGTCGATGGTTTTGTTGGATAAGAACGGGTCGAAACGGCCGATGGATCCTTGAGATTCATCTCGGTGACTGCGAGGCACAGTTTGGTGGCTTCCTGGAGCAGCTTTTGAGCATCGAGTAGATGGAGATGGGATGAAAGTCGTAGTTCTATCTTCTCGGTATATCTTGGCATGTCCTCGGTGTCTTCTCGGTACACTCTCGGTACACTCTCGGTACACTCTCGGAGTTATTAGAGGCAATCTACTCATCTCAAATTGGATGACCTTCCTCCTTCCTCCTTTCTCCTCGTCTCCCCTCCTCCCCCATCACCGTCCTCTCTTCTTCACCTCATGACTATCAGTCGTCTCTTCAATGTAAAGTTAGTGGCTGAGTGGGATGGTTCCATCTGCCTGTGCTTAGCATTCCAGAGTTGATGTCTTGTTGATCGGCCCAGAAGTTTGCCGGCAAGTTGAGATAAAGCTGTAGTCCTGCACCCAGGCAGAAAACATTTATGGCTTCGTGGCGTGGCGGCAACCATTCCCTTCCAAAAAATTACTCGATTCGTTAGTGGTCGACATTTGAAAGCAGTAAAGATGTTGTATTCCTCAGATGTGTTGGTAATAAGGGACTGGCTTTTATGGTCTGTGGCCTGTGGCATGTGGAATTCAAGTGAGTGAGCACAAAATCTTCTGCGAATGGAGTGTTGCTAATCATTGGTAAACATGCAGGCTCCTCTGTTGATAGTCTCCTGGATGCTTAACACGGGATTCTAACATAGGCCCAGTCCAGTATTTGATCAACAAATCAAGAGCGGCGTCTCCAGAGGATCAGAGACCAAGATCATCAGAATTTCTATGTTCACAGTTCCTTCTTGGGGTCGCTGTGGGTATGGAATAGCGAAAACCTCACTCTCTTACGAACCATGGCAGAAATCCTAGCGCCTTTCCCTTGCTTTAACATGGCACGAAGTAGGTTGAAAGAAAGACCGTCCGACACCACGATTCAGACCTGTCCACCAACACTGTGTACCTCATCATAACAGGCAAAACTAGCGGACACGGGAACTTAACGTGCATAAATACCCGCCCGCCTGTACCCTTCTTCGAACAACTGACTGTACAAAGAAATCGGCCGCTCGACTCGATCAAATCACCGCCACACTTCCCTACAACTTACAGGCTCTGAGCCCGCAGTCAGACCTCATACATCTACACTTCGATACCACACCACGAGTCCTCTACTTCGAACCGAATACATCGACTCATACATCCAATATCACAACAACAAAAAACCGAGATGTCCGCTCTGGTCTTTGCAGATCGGAAGAAGTTCGAGACACTGCCGAGCGAAGTGCAGAAGCTGGTGGAGGGCTTAACCCCGCTACAATTCAATAAGCTCAGAGTCTCGCTGTCCGGGTAAGCACTGCGATCTAGTCATTGTTGTAGTTAGCGAAGGAAGGTGCGGGGTCTGTCCACTACATCCGTTATATTTGGATCGAGATTGTTGGCGATGGATTTTTGGGAATTTTTCCAAGCGAATTTGTGTCGAGTTGAACAAGCGCTGTAGACAAGTTGTCTTTGTCTCTCTGCAACATTAGAATTTATCAAAGCACGTCCAACGGGCTAACACAAGTATAGATTTGATCACTTCGACTTTATGCAACTCCCGCTAGAAATACGAGAGATGATCTACAAATACTGGGTCTTAACTTCAGGCGTATTTTCTACATCATGGGCCGGCTCCTACGACAACCGAGTCGTTCCCCATCCGATACTTTCCGTATCAAAAGCAATTTGCAGCGAGGTCCAATCCGTCATGTACCGAAACACTACTTTCCGCCACTCCTTCGAAATGAAAAATTACCGGGCCGGAGCCATCGAGAAGAATTATCAATTTGCCTTTCGTCAGTTCCGAAACGTTGAATTGGGCTTGACACCCTTGGGCTGGCACATCCATGACGACGAAGAAGAAGAGAAGGACCTACCTCATCTACTACGATCTCTCGTCAACATCCTTGCCCTGCGCGACCACCTTTTGGAGACAAGCCTGAAGTTGACTTTCGTTAATCGGACGGCCACCCCCAGTCGTCGCCCGACGAGCTGTTTTGCAATCCACTATCATAAATCCTGCAGCCATGGACTCTTTGAACCCTGCCAGCGGGGTCTGCCTGGCACTGATGAGGAGCAGTTGGAGGAACTGAAAGCGGCGTGGATGCGGGCTCAATTTTTACACTTAGGTATGCCACCACACTGCCCAGAAATGCTGTCATTTGCATACATCACCGTAGATGAACAGTGTAAAACCAACGGATAGACGAGCTCGACGTGACTCCGTGGTCCCGAGTTCGAGACCATGAGAACGACCACACCTTGCTTTTTTCGCTGTAAAACATCGCTGGGAGTTTGGGGACTCAATCAAGAGACCGAAGGACTTTGAATCGAATCAATCGTTCCAAAATCCGACTACCTGTCCAGACTCCTTTCCCACCAGCCCACACAAATCCTTCTGTAATTCTTCGACGACCTTCACTGACACTGTCTGTAGTCAATAATTTCCGCGCAACTCTGGCAAACAAGGGTCTCAACTTTATCACCGTCATCACAAACGTCGAGCAAACCGGACACAACGTACGCGTACAGCGCATCAACGAATTCACAGTCAAATTTCGGAATCTGAATACTGGTAAAGAGGGCGTCATGAAGTGTGGAGATGCAGGCCGAAAGATAAAGGTCAAGTACGGCACTAAGGTCGGTGCGTTGGATAACCTAGTGTAGTCGGAGAAGTTCTTGGATTCGAGCCTTGCACTTAAGCTGCATCAAACCTCTGAAGGGTAGTGAGCATGTGTTATTGGCTAGGATGAAACAGAAAAGATTCAGAGCGGCCGCGACTGCTCGTTCTATGGAATATGGTCACCGGAAAGATTCAAACAGCGGGCAAGGAGTATGAAAGATATCTGGGAGTAGGCCTTTTCGTAAGGCTGGGTAGCCATAGTGCTGATGCGCTCATTTGCTCCTATCCTCTATGCAAGGATGAGCAAGGATGGTTCTAGAGGATTGTTCGTTAACGAGGCATATACTTACAAGACGGCCGGTGGCTTCTTCAGTGTTTATGGCGAAGATTTTGGTAATGTTAGGTATTTAATCACTTTCTTTTCATCTTCATATATTCTTCTTTTAATTAAATAACACTCCACTCCATCGATGGCGATGAGTTGCTGGCGATCTCGAGTTAATGTGTTGCTGAATATGATTTAGATGTGTCCTCGTAGTCGATCCGGAATCACATGACTTGGACTTCGCCGGTTTATTATTGACTAACAGACTGCCTGATGTCCTCGCTTTCTGTAAAGTGCTCTCTAGTCACTTGCACAAACCAAAAACTTCGACAAAAGCGAGACGAATTGGTCCGGCGCTTGTGCTGCTTTCTAACATGGCGTCGATCCCTGCATTAGCCGGTCCTCAGAATATTTGCAAAAGCTACTGTGAGAACAAGAGTGTTGCGGAGCTCCTGCTGGGTCACCTTGTCACCTGATTGTCCTAATATTAACACCAAGTCTTTTTCACCCTTCCCGATACCTCCATGTTCAACACACAAAACAACGAAACCTCGTCTCTCTTGTCTGCTGGTATGCTTCTTTGAACCATTCATCTTATCAATCAGCAACCTACCAAACTTATAGGGTCAAACGATATGGATTTGCAAACACGTCAGCTCGAGCAGCTATCGAACCTCCCTGACGATGTCCGGCAAATGATCCTTTCCTTAAACCGGATGGGTTGAGCATCCTGAGTAGAGTTCTTTCGGGGTATGCGAAATCGATCGATCGATCAAAACGAGGCTCTTTTCCAGATTGTCTAGCTCTCAGCCAGATACAGCAACCTCCATTTCATGACTCTTCCTCCCGAGATAAGAGAAGTGATTTACTTCCACCTCGTCATCCCGGAAGATCGAACCTTCCGCAGCAAGCCTCTTCAGACCACAGAAGAGTCAAACAACATGCCATCCCTCCAGTCTCTATTGAGAGCCTCACACGATTTATCTATTCTTCGAACCTCCTCCATAATCTTCAACGAGGTCATGGACCTGATGTGCAAGAACGTCACCTACGAATTTGAGGCTCGAGAAGGTATGCACAAGAAGCCTGAAGTGATGGCTTATGATGCTCAGAGCGACATTGCCTTGACTCGGTTCCGACGTTTCCATTTAGTCATCTCGCTGTACAACCTCCATATCTATGACGCAGGCACAAGCAACCATGGGATCGCACACTTCTTCAGCCACATTCAGTCAATTCTGGCAACTCGCACAGACGGTGTCAAAGATCAAGCTCGAAGTTACATTCAAGGACCTGAATGGTGACTGGGACCCGTTCGATCCGTCCAAGCCTCTAGAATCCTCGGCACACACCAGGTGGAGCGATCGTTGTCGTGCAGCATTCTTCAGGGCTCAAGTACGCGCATTGGCTTCACGTACACGCTTAGAGCTCTTGACCCAGGCTCCGCATGTGACCCTCGAGACTAATGCAGAACACGACGGTTTTCGAATTCGAGTAATGCGTCTCAGCTCTAGAATGGTACTCTACAGAGCTGCTGAGTCGCGATTGCAGGGGGAATCCTTTCTGAACGCATTTGGAGATGATCTTCTAGAGAGATCTTGGCCCAATAGCCAGCACCAAAGTTATATCGGGGATGGGGATGATGATCTGGATGACTATATCTGACGGAATGAACTTGTGCCGTTATGATGGATGGATGAATCAACAGGTGACTTGAAATCGAAGGAGGGATATGCAAATGATGCCTAATGAGAAGAATTTAGGCAGGTGACGACAACTTGACCGTAGTCGGTGTTCAATGTCTCACCGAAACTGTCGGCCATGACAATAAACAACTGTTCCTATAGCTTCAAGAGCTGATGGATATCTCAATCATCGGTTCTTGATATGGAGATTTCAATTTTCGGACTTTCAAAGGGCAAATTCGGTTTTCATGCACTTTTTGCTAGGAGCTCGTACATATGCCTCCATTGACGATTGTTGATGTGGTGTCTCCATCGCTTCTTTCAATATCCAAAGCGCCCATGCTCAGCAATGCGAGCCCGTAAGAAAAATCCACCGTTTAAGGTACTTCAATCGCCTGGTATACAGCGAAACCACCTTTGTCACAACTAGCGTGTGTCCACGAATTCTTCTTTCCAGCCGGACAGCTGTAATGAAAATGTACTCCGTTGCAGTGGATCAGGACAGAACTATCGCTTGCTCCGGCCTGCAAGGAGAGCCAGGTCCCACTATGCACTGAGGTATACTATCAGCGAAAGCAAAATTGAGTAACTTTAGATATTGCACATACCAACCTGTACTCCTCCACCACACATATAGATATTCGACACGTCAGGGAGGCATTCCTTCTTTGTTAGGTAAGAAGTTGAATACCAGCTGTTGGTGTGGTAGCCGCACTCTCTTGCTGTTACTGCAGTAAGGGAAGAGAGGATGATAGTGAGGGCTGTTCGGAATAGGAGATGCATTTTGAGGAATGTTTTGGGTGTGGATAGACGGCCAGGGACAAAAGTGAAGTCGCGGACATCTACTACGAGTATGGTACACAGTACATTTATGGTACTCCAAGGTACTTTCCGACCCGAAATTAAACACCACCACGTTGCTTTGATACGGCGATCAGTTGACGGTATCTCCACAATTTTTCCTACAGTACATAGTACTACCAGCAGGTCCTGGAACAATTTCAAGAGGCCTGTTTGGTGTCGCGGTGTCGCTTACTGTTAGTTGGTAGTAATACTATGATAAGCTGATCGGTATGAAAATGTCGATCCAGTGTCCACCGATTGGGGCACAAGCTTATCACAAGCCTATCTTCATTCGTTATTCATTCCGAGCTCAGGCACGCCGGTCATATGGAACAATTAGATTTTATTAAAATCCTAAAAATAGCTCATGTCGATCTAACATTAACCACAGTACGATGGTACCATAGTACTATGTAGGTACTGTGGACTATAGATCCTGCAGATCCCTGCAATAGGTGCGACTTTGGGCGGAACCTCGGACAGGGCTTTTGACAATGCCGTAGAACTCTTTCCGGCTAAGGTGCTAGTGGTGGGTGCGAGACCGTTGCCGTCTATACCGATGGGTATAACTTCGCTCGCTCGCTCGGCCTCCCGAGCGTGGTAGACTCGCCTTATCGGCAGGAGATTCGCTGGGGTATACAAGATCTTCGTCTACCACGGTAATTATCCTAGTCAATGCAACGATTACCGGGATTAGGTGATCTGGTGGAATACGAAACACGATCCTCAAATAAAAACACGCTGTCGCCCCTCAAACCACGTAAATTCCGCAAGGAAAAGAAAGTAGGGAGCAGCTACCGCTTTAATTAGCCAAATTCGCTAGTGCCTCGGATTGGTACGAGCCCTGTGATCCGCTTAGTCACGCCTGGAACTAGTGATTAGTCCTTTATAGGACTCTCTTTATAAGATCTTCTTCAAAAGAAATTATCTTCTCTTCTTAAGCTTTCGATTACTCTCTATTTCAATTGTATGACTTAATGTTTAGGAACTAGTAACGTGACTAAAGTACGACTACGAGCCTAGTAAATAAGGCTGTGCGAGCCTCGTGTTGGTCTATCCCAACACGAAGCACTAGCGAATTTGGCCAATTGAGGCGGTACTTTGTAGCGAATCGAAGCATTTCTTTGCCAGAGGTGGGACTAATCAAGCATGAATATCCGTATCGCGCTCTCAAGTCCCAGCCTCAGACTATTGCTGCGCCCCGAGAACAAGCACTACAATGGCACCAGTGACTCTGTCGGTCCATCTCATCGAAACAACCATTTTCATGTGTAGGGACGAATACAAAGTGGTTTGGCAACGAGCAGCTGGATAAGGCAGGAAATCCAGTTGAGATATTACATCTTGTGTCCAGCAACAAGGATAGGCTTGGAGTCACTAGGAATATCCGTACTTCGGATAATTCAGAATGCGGGACTGCTGGCATACTTTGTACAAGGCTGAGCGAAAGGCTGGACCACTTGTCATGCATTAAAAATGTCCAAGCTTCAAACATCGGCAATCTCCAAAAACAATTCATCATCCATCACAACCAACGCCAAATGCCTGATACATCCTGCAATGCCGTCTCCCAGAGCTTTGATACCACGACCATGTCTAAGATCACTCAACCCTCGAATAGCGCGTCCATGTCGCGTCGCTACACCATGGAAGCCCAGCGCATCCTCTCAGCGATACCTGTCCACGACCTCGCCTCTGGTGAACACAATCGATAAAACCGAAGTCTCTCATTTCTCCGCCCTCGCATCATCATGGTGGGATCCCCACGGTCCTTCACGTCTCCTCCACCTCATGAATCCTCTCCGACACACCTTCATAAACTCCTGCCTCCGCGCGACGAATACGCCGCCACCCACGAACATACAGGTCCTAGATATCGGTTCCGGAGGAGGCATATTCGCTGAAAGCGCTGCAAGATTACCCAATGTCAAGAGCGTGACGGGCATTGATCCCACACCCGAAGTGTTCAAAGTTGCAGAGCTGCACAAGAGACGGGATCCGAAGTTGTTGGAGGAGGGACGATTACGCTATCTCAATATTGGCATAGAAGATTTGGAAACATCACCAGAGGTGCCGGCAGAAGGTTACGACGTCATTACCATCTTCGAAGTGTTGGAACACGTCTCGAGTCCCTCTGAGTTTCTCATGACAGCGGCGAAACACTTGAAACCTGGAGGATGGCTTATCATGTCCACGATTTCGAGGACGTGGACTAGCTGGATGGTCACGAAGGTGATGGCGGAGGATGTGCTGGGTATTGTACCAAGGGGGACGCATGATTGGGATAAATATGTGAACGAGTACGAATTAAGAGAGTGGTTTGCGAAGAGGCGGGGTTGGGAGAGTGCGCGGAGTATGGGGGTCATGTACGTGCCGGGAATTGGATGGAGGGAAGTCAGTGGCGGTGAGAATCTGGGCAATTATTTCTTTGGGGTCAGGAAAAGTTGTTGAGGACAGTTGTGGACGGGTAATGCGCCCCATTGACCAAGAAGGTTTACGGCGGATCAGATTGTAAGCTTCTTTTCAATC
The DNA here is from genome assembly GCA_000738655.1 of Venturia pyrina ICMP 11032. Classification (NCBI taxonomy): domain Eukaryota; kingdom Fungi; phylum Ascomycota; class Dothideomycetes; order Venturiales; family Venturiaceae; genus Venturia; species Venturia pyrina. The sequence continues at coordinate 261,673 of JEMP01000038.1, read as the reverse complement.
ATTCTAACTTGAGCGCATATAGCTGATACAAAGTTAATAGAAAATAATGGAGAATGTCACAACCCTGAAGCCTGCAGCTCTTTCCATACCGACCTATCACGAAACACCCACTTCCCTGAGCTGTTTCTCTACCTACCGCGAAATCCCACCTGAGCGCCCTGTATTTCAGAGCGATCGTGATGAACTTCGGATTTGTGACACCTCCCCGTTGGATTTTAATGTGTCAACGCGATGTAGCATAAAGCTTGCACGCGATTTACAGCGGTTCCCATCTCCGAACTATTTCGAACAATTACAATCGGGCACTTATTGCGTCTACAAGCCGCGCCGACCCGAATAAACGGCAAATACACCAGATGAAGTGTCCTGTGTCATTTTCCGACCTTCTTCGCGAGGCCCGCGACATGATCTACACTATTCTACTCGAGCCAGAGTCCTGTACCAGCCCATTGGAAACGAGCGCAGATGTGACGCGTATTCGAGACACGTAGCCATTATCACTCCGCCGACTTTGGTCTCTGATATGTTCGCGATTTGACGACGAGCTTTTCGAGGCAACAAAATCTACGACTCCTCTCCGGCTTCAATTATCAATGGGCGGCTTTCTGGACCAGATATACGAATGCACCCCATTGATTGGGTGCTGCTGGCCGTCCGAATATCTCTCAAGATCACGATCGGATTGGCTATCTACGGACATTTTTCAGACTGCAATAAGAGGTTTGCTTACAAAACTTGAGCCATTCCACTAAGGTATATGGAGAGAATCAAGAATTGCGTTCTCAAGGTTGAAATCGTTGCTTGGAACCGCTCTTTTGTGTCGCACTCATGAACGATACTACGTGCACTAAACAATATTGTAGAGATATTTCGCTACGTAACAGGTCTGGAGGATCTGGAAATACACTTTTGGGTTCGAAGCCGACATTGTTTTCATGTATTGCGCAATAACATCCATGTTCTGGAGAGAATACCCGGGACAAAAAATAACAAAGTCATGGGCGTTGACTTTCGAGAGTCGGCGTACGAAGCGAAGGTTCAATTGACGTGGAAGCAGTGCCTTCAGACATAGTTAATGTAACCTCCGATGTGCATGATGGATGCGTAATCCTCATCAATCTCCCTCACTTTTTAATCGGATGGAAGGGAACGAGGCAGAGTTTGTCGTGCGAGTTTGTTTGGGAATGCGAATATTTGATAGAACGATATAACAGCTTTAAATTGATGGCATGGTAGTTTGTTGAAAGAAAATCGAAGCAATTCGTAGTATGAAGATTGATTATCTAGAGATATCGGGTCTCTCCGATACCGGCTCGGTGACGATTGTGATAGACCCGCAAGAAAGCACGACACCAAAAGATCCATCAGTTACAGCAAGAGCTTTATCACATAAACCGAGTCTATTGCCTCTACAGGTATCAACTAAAACACACTTTCTCTTCACAATGACCACCATGAAAGAACGCCTCGCTGGAAAGACAATCCTTATCACCGGCGCCTCCTCGGGCATCGGAGCGAGCACCGCCATCGAATTCGCCCGCACATCTCCAGACAGTCTCAAACTCGTCCTCGCTGCCCGAAGAGTCGACAAACTCATCGATCTAAGCAACAACCTCACCAAAGAATTTCCCGGCGTCAACGTCCACACCGCCCAACTCGATGTCTCCAAGCCCGAAGAAGTAAAGAACTTCGTCGGCTCTTTGCCGTCCGAATTCCAGGACATCGATGTACTCGTCAATAATGCTGGATTGGCGAAGGGGACAGCCCAAGCGCCTGATATCCCGGACTCGGATATCGCGCAGATGTGGGAGACGAATGTTACTGGATTGATTAATATGACGCAGGCCGTTCTGCCGATTTTTAAGAAGAGACCAGATGGCGGGGCTGGGGATGTTGTTAATATTGGGTCTATTGCTGGACGGGAGGGATATCCGGGGGGAAGCGTGTACTGTGCTAGCAAAGCGGCTGTTCGAAGTTTTTCAGAGGCGTTGAGGAAGGAGTTGATTTCGACGAGGATTCGGGTTATTGTTATTGATCCTGGACAGGTTGAGACTGTATGAGTGCCTCTTCACGATTGTTTACGTTCCGTGGCTAACGACTGCTAGGAATTTTCTGTTGTGAGATTGGGGGATAAGGCAAAGGCTGATGCTGTTTATGCGTAGGTTGTTCTGATTGTATATTTAAGGATTAAGCTGACAATTGTGAAGTGGTGCTGAGCCTCTGACACCAGAAGATATTGCTGAGATCATTGTTTTTGCGGTCGGTCGGAGGCAGAATGTTGTTTTGGCTGATTCTCTGGTTTTCCCGAGTCATCAGGTATGTTCACACTCGTTGCTGTTATCTACCTGCATCCACTAACGACTGGAAGGCGAGTGCTACGTTTGTGCACAGGAAAACTTAGAGGGGGCTGTTTCTTGCCTGCCATGTAATGGTCAGAAAGACATCCAGGGATGTAAATGGCTTCGAATACATGCTAGGAAGCGTTTATAATGAGAAAGTAAATTTGGCCTCGTCTTTCGGTTTTATCATAGAACAAGCGAGATTCTTCTTGTGCTGTTAGGCCATATAAGTCACTAGCTTACAGCTCCTTTTCAACTCCTGGGATGATCCGGAGCGAAAGTCCTAAAGTGCCTTACTAATTTGGAAGTAATACAAGTCAGGCCCTCTATTGAAAAGCTTGACGAGCTTAATAAGGTAGGAATAAGTGAAATATAGGCGGACAATCAATTTAATCTAAACTTCTTACTAAGTTCTTAGACCTATCCTCGCTTAATTCGTAGGGAAGATATCCTGTTATCTAAAACTATATCTAAGGAGGTCGACGGAGGTAAAGAGAGAAAAAGATTATAGGAATCTATAATTCTTAGTAAATTCGCGAGGCGACTAGTAGTACTAAATTTATAAATCTCATATATCTTATTGACGCCTTAAAATAGTAAGGGCAGGTTTATTATTTAGTATCCACCGAAATATAGTACTAATTAGTTTGACCCGATCAAGTGATACCGAGACTGGCCCGACCACGATATCATGATTGAGCACGTCAACGAACTCAGCTACAGTTCGACGTCTCATCACCCACCACTCTCCTTTCTTTGGGGATTGATAGCTTGAGCGTCGGGCTCTTTCGTCCATTGCGTTGCTTGTCCTTGATCTTATCTTCTCCAAACACATCCTTACAATTCTTTGTCAATTCGAAGCCTAGTTTCGAAAGCCGGACCATCGCAGCCTAAAATGGGCAATGATGGCCTTACCCTGTCTACTGAACATCCCGCACGGCGTATCCAGCGGCGTCTGAGAATCCCAACTTCATTCGTGGCCGTCTTTGCCATCATCTTGTTCCTCCAATTTTGGATCTTGCCCCAGCTATTTTCCAATACTTCGCCTAGTACTTTGAAGCTTTCTCAATTCCACCACGATCGCCTGGAAGCTGGTCTTCAAAAATGTGCGGGGTTCAACGCGCCGCCGCTCAGCTATCCAACAACGGGAAGAAAGAACTCAAGGTGGAACTCCCTCGCTGGGCAGAATGGAACTGTTGTACTGAGAAATGTGACGTTGTTTGATGGAGACACAATTTTAAAGAGCTCGGTTGATGTCGTCTTTAGTCATGGTGTAATCACAAATGTTGGATCACATCTAGTCATCCCCCATGACGCCGATGTTTTCAACTTGGATGGAAAATGGGTCACGCCGGGATTGGTCGATATGCACTCACACCATCTTGCGGGCGCTTGGCCAGCTACCCGCGCAGCAGAGGATGGGAACGAGATGAATGATGTCTTTGGCCCTTTAACCCCGTTTGTCCGCTCTTTGGACAGCATAAAGCCGTATGATGTGGCCACAACATTGATCAGATCTGGAGGCGTTACTAGCTCCTTGATTCTACCGGGCTCGGCGAATATCATGGGAGGAGAGGCATATGTTGTCAAAAATGTTCTTAGATCCGGCAAAGATGGGGAAGAGACAGTCGAGGAGATGTTGCTCGATCATGGTTTGCCGAAGAGTGACCGACGGCGATATATGAAGATGGCGTGCGGTATAATGTCTCCCCCACTACTACATGAGATCACACAATTAATCACGATTAGGGGAGAACCCGAAAGAGGTATATAAGCACACTCGCATGGGCAATGCATTCATCCTCCGCAAGCATATGGAAAGAGCCGTGGAAATGAAAACGCAGCAAGATGCCTGGTGTCTATCGGCTGCCGCGGCTAGAGAGACTGGCAATGATGCTGCGATCGTGGCTCTGACAGCGCCAACAGGTGGATTGCCGGAGCAGCTTGAGCTGGACTCGACAGTGGGAATCTTACGCGGCAAAGTTGGAGTGAATATTCACTGCTATGAGCCTGAAGATATGGAAGACATGCTTTTGCATTCCAAAGAATTTGGATTCCGTATTCAGTCTTTTCATCACGCTCTCAGTGCGTGGAAGATTCCTGAGTTTCTCAAAGACAGTGGCGAGTATGTCTATATCGCACGGTCTCGCCAAATCTCCATGTAAATCTGCTGACGAAAACAGGAACATTACCATCGCTACTTTCTCTGATTTCGGGTTTTTTAAACAGGAGGGGTATGGTGCTAATCTATACGCCGGCAAGATTCTAGCCGAACATGACGTTCCTGTGGCGTACAAATCCGACCATGCATTCGAAGCGACTAATGCCAAGTATCTTCTCTTTCAAGCAGCCATGGCTCACTCTTTTGGTTTGCCGGAGATCAAGGCTTTGCAGTCTGTAACTAGTGTTCCTGCAAAGTCACTGGAGCAGGATCATCGGATCGGATACGCCAAACCTGGATTTGACGCAGATCTAGTCGTTTGGGACTCTCACCCGCTCTCGGTTGGTGCGACACCTTTGCAGGTTTTCGTTGATGGAAAGGCCACTTTAGATAAGAAAGCCGTTGATGAGAGCATGTCGAAAGTCAATTCCAAGGAATTCCAATCAATCCCGCAGTCGAGAATTCGTCCCTTGATGGACGATGCTTCGAGATCAGCCACTTGTGCCGCTGTCACAAAGAGCACCGCTTTCATGGTCACTGGCATCAGAACCTCATACCTTGCAGGATTTCATGTCAACTCGAAGCCTGAGGGCCGGAATATGACTATGGTTTTCAAGTCGGGCAAGATAGCGTGTTTCGACACTTTCAGAAACTGTGCTTCCAGCAACGAAATTCTCCCAACCATCCATCTCAGCAACGGCCATGCACTTCCGGGGCTGATAGCCATTACTGGGTCTCTTGGTTTAGAAGAGATACATCAAGAGGAGAGCACCACTGACGGGCCGGTGAGCAAGAGCCTAGATCCGACAAAGCCTGAGAGTGTTGTCTATGCCAAATACGGCATACATCTAGAGGGTAGAGCATTCAAAAGAGCGCAGATTGGTGGGGTTACCCGAGCTGTGACGACACCATTGATGGAAAGTTTTCTGGGCGGAGTAAGCGTGGGCTTCAAGACAAGCGAGAAAAATACTTTGCTCGATGGCGGTATTTTTCAATCAGAAGTCGGCTTGCATTTCATTATTGGGCAGGAGGCCAAGGGTATGTCAATTGAGTCTGATCAATGACGAAATGGCTGACGTATTTTAGATACCAACTCACTCTCCTCCATCTCGGCCGAAATTGGTAAGCTCCGCCAGATCTTGAAGAGTGGTGAGAATAGGGAATCCGTCTTCGGGGCAGCCAAGAATGGAACGATACCGCTTGTGATTCATACCGAGAACAAGGTCAGACCCTTTCCCAATGTCTAGTCATTGTAATTCCGGCTTACCCGCTCAATAGTACGATATCCAACAAATGATCATGATAAAAGAAGATTTCCCTTCCTTGGATCTCGTCATCTACGGTGGCGCAGAAGCACCATCCGTCGCCAACGAACTCGCCAAAGCCAAGATCCCCGTCATCCTCACCCACAATCGCGGCGCCTTCGATACATGGGAGAAGAAAGAGGTTCTCCCTGGCCCACCACTATCCCGCTCCCCAGCCTCTGTATTATCAGAAGCTGGCGTGCTGTTCGGTCTCGCTATCGAGAGTTTCCAGGGGGACTCACACCTTCACAACTTAGCTCTTGAAGCTAGCTGGGCGGCTAAGTATGCCGGACTTTCGGAGCGCGCTGCTGTGAACCTGGTTTCGACTAATATCGGAGAGATTTTGGGGTTGGATAGGGGGAAGAAGGGGGATATTGTTATTTGGGAAGGTAACCCTTTGCAATTCGGGGCAAGTGTTGCTGTTACTATCGATGGGCATGATGGTGCTGTGGTGAGTTGTTGGCCTGTCTCAGAGTAGGGTGGGCGTAAATAGGTTTGTGAATAAATAACCTTTTTTCTCCCTTGATTACGATCCAGTCTCTGCGTCACTGCTGTATGTCGGATTTATTCGGCTACTGGTGGTTCTGCGTACGGCTCGCTGTGAATATATTTCGCTATACAAATCTTTTCCTTACACTCTCAATCCCCATTTCGGTACTGACACCAAGCCGCCGCAAAATATGGCTTAATCACTCATGGGCTTACTCCTTGCACTCTCCACCACCTTACCGAGCATTAATCACGTATTCAAAATCCTAAATAATACTACCACTGTCTATTACTATATAGAAGTTTAACTATACCCTCTTTTATAGGAAGTAGTTGTCTTCTACTAATCTATCAACTCCTAATCTATCCCTCGCAAAAAGATAACCAACTATCCTAGCCCTATTTCAAAAAAACCTAATCTACCGCCTCCCTAATTTTTAATTACTTATAGTCTTCCTCCCTATACTCTTTACTACCTTACCGAGTATTAATTACTCATTCAAAATCACAAATAACACTATCGATATCCGTTACCATACTGAGGTTTAACTATGCCCTCTTTCACAGGAGATGGTTATCCTATAGTAATCTATCGGCTCCTAATCTATCCCTCACAAAAAGACAACCAACAATCCCATCCCCCTCTCAAAAAAAAAACCAATCTACTACCCCCTACAATTCTCAGAAACGCTCCTCCCGCGCTAAAACGGGAACGCGCCTATATATCCCTAATACCAACCCTATAACCCCTCCTCTATAATCCTAGAATAGATAACTAATCCTTTACTCGTCGACACCCGGAGCGCAGATATAGATATCCGAATACACAAAATTTTCATCTCCCTTTCCCAAGTAAAGTAAAAAGAGAGAACGAGAAAAACACAGTCAAAATCCCTACTCCCCCATCTCCATCTCCAATGCTTTGCCTAGGTAGTACGTTCCCTGTTCCCGCGGACCGCAGGGACAGGGGCCGTGTCACCCGTTTTTCGCGACAAGTAATTGAATAGTAGGGTAGAGTGGCGGGAGAGACTCTTCCGTTTTCTGTACGCGGGGCTTTGGGATGGCGGTTGTTTGGTTAATTGGTTAGAAGGGTTTGTACTGTTCTACTGTTTTTCTTGGGTCTGAGAGGTTGAGGTGAGGTTGTGATGACGCGGGTCTAGTGTTTGGGGTTGTGATTGGTAGGGGACGGGTGTGTGGGAGAGGGGGGATTGGATTGGATTGGATTGGGGAGGAGATAGAACGTGTGTTTGTTTAGTTGGAGTCACTGAATCTAGGGCTATGATTACTAGTTGTTGGTTTTTGAGGAAGGTATTGGCGGGTTTTGACGTTGAAGGGGAGGAGATATGGTTTGTGCCGAGGAGGTGAGAGGGGAATTCTGAAGCCTTAGAATACTTTGAGAGAAGGAGGCGCCCGGTTTTAGGACCGACTTTAGGTGGGTTTTGGTGAGGTGATTTAGATAGTTGTTAGGAATTTATTAGCTTCTTTTCGGAGGTATATTATAGCTGCCTATTCAAATAATAGTTAAGATTGGAACTATTGGGGCCTTCCCGGCTTGGTCCTTTACCAACATTCTCCCCGATTTCAAGTGACGGATTTCATAGCCACGATCTAAACCCCCAAAAAATCTTACGCTGCGAAAGGAACGAAGACGAAGATGCGACTCGCTCAAAAGTAAAATGCAAATACTACAAGCCAAAAACCAACCCTCTTCCCACCACTAATTATACCCCATCTCCGTCCTTACAGTCTGTCCTCTCGCATCCATCTCAATAGGCGGTGCGGTAGGTGTAATCCTCTTCTCATTCCCGAATGCAAAAGGCGTCCCAATCCCATCCATCTCACTGGCTAGCACTCCAGCCTTAAACAAATCGTTCTTCCGCCTTCTCGCCAGCAAGATGGGCTAGAGCAGCGACGATTACTAGAGCAAGAACACCGATAATAATACCAGCGATCGCGCCTCCGGAAATGGTTGAAGATTTTGAGGAGGAGCCTAAGGTGCCACTGAGTGTTACCGAGGAGTCTGGGGAGGAGATGACTGTGCTTGTACTAGAGCCTGTAGATATAGCTGTCGCGATCGTGGATGAGGATAAGGTGGATGTTATTAGGGAGGCCTAATACCCAAATCAGCTATACTCTTTTTTTACTGGGCACCCGTAGCCTAGACTTACCTCAATATTCTCCATAGAAGCCAACATAGCAGCATCAGAAATAGGCCCAGCAGACTGGTTAATTCCAAGAATCCAATGTCCATCCGTTTCAGCCGTATCCATAGCCGGCATCCTCGCCCCGGCAGGCGCAATCCCCAAACTCATCGACTTTGGCACGAGCCCATTCGTAAGTTTGTAAGTATTATGAGAAATTGTCCATTGTTAGCCCAGCGCACCAGATGAAGTCAACAACCGAGGAGTCGTTAAGTCGTCTGCTGTCAGTCCAAGCTGCAAGTCCGCGCCAGATTGGTAATTGCGAATAAAGTAAATTCCCGCTTGAGAGAAAAGCTGCCAATTCTCTGTTTGAGAGAGTTCCTGTATAGTCATATTAATTGGCCCGTTCACTTTGTAAATGGTTCCGGCGGAGATAGTGTGGTTGGCGCAATTCGAGTTGAAAAAGCGATAGTAATTTTTGACATTGAATAGCGACGACATAGTGAAGGAGGCGAGGAGAAAGCGACTGGAGTTGGAAAATGATAGACAAGTCGAAAGATCCACGAAAGTGATGGGCAGTGTAGTTAGCTTTGTATCCCCACCATGTTCTAGCCTAAGACCAATAGAGGAATAAGGGGCTGAGCGCGGTAGAATATTTCGTGCAGCTCCGTTGTGGAACGATGGGTTGATGGGGGTGAAGAACAAAATATCGTGCTTGTTCGCACCTCAGCCTTCTTGTGCGTTGGCTAGAAGCAGGGGCCTGCTCCTTTTCGTAGATGGCTACGGATGCTTGCCTTTGTGTCGCGAGTGTACTACACCAAAATGTTCACTTCAGCAGAGATACTCGTTACAAGCACCGCAATCGGTGAATTGATGGAAAAATCCGTTACGAATGTTTCAAATGAGCACCGAACCACGAAGTGCTGGACAAATTTATGCCATAAAGCAAGTATAAATCCGATAATGTTCTGTGTATCGTGTATGACTAATCACAGGAACGCGCTCGTGGACGGTCCCGGCCAGTCATGGTGGTGGTGATGATGATGTGCATGCGTACCCGAGTTATCAGCGTCGAAACCAGATGCAGTCGCACCATCTGGCCGTGTAAACTGCCACTCATCTCCTGTACGCTTCAGCTTGACAAGTGTATCATCTGCTGCATCATCAATATCTCGAAGGTCGCCAGATTTGGCCGTGAAGGGTTCCTTGCTTGCGAAAATAAGTGGAAGCAGAGAGGATTTCCAGATCGGAACATCGCCATGTCCGAAAATTGTTCTTAGCGCGATGATGATGAGAAGGAATAAGGTCAGTGCTAGCAGAATCGCAGGAAATATTAGCCATGGCCAATCGACCTGTCCAGACTTATTAGTGTTGTTGGAACATGTCGTAGTATTTTTTTCCCATACCTGAGTGCATATAGTGGTCCTCGTGGAGGACCCAGTCGCAAAACCTTGGGAACCATCCCAATTCGATCCAAATATGCGAATTTTATTGGTGACAGCGGAGGCAATCGCATCGACAGAGGTTTCGACACTGCCAAAAGTTGCGTTTCCATTGTTGAACAGTTCTTGTAGCCACCAGGAATCGGCTGTCGCAGTTTGGGAAAAGAAGTCCGTGGCGCATCGTACAGCAGTCCGATATCTGGGATCAATGTTCATTGGAAATCCATTTGTATCTAGATTTGAAGTAAGCACCTTTCGATATTCAAAAATCCGGCAGTACCCACCTGGAAGATAACAAAACCCGGCAAGAGTAGTGCTCAAGAACAAAGTCAGAGCCCGTGACCATATTCCACTAACAGAATAAAAACATTCGCTAGGGACGGTAACATTCTTGCCGTTAATTTCACTTGTATTGAAGCTCCGGTGAAGACTTGGTACCTTGGAGATGTTGGTGAGATCGTAACTCTGACCCTCGACCACACAAGGGGACTTGAACGCTACCTGGTCGGGCAAAGCGCTGGCAGGCTGACTCGGGTCGTTCAAAAGTGGTACTTCGGCCAATAACTGCTCGTCAAGTACGCCGTTGGTGACATTGGAATGGTATGTTTTGGCGCATGGAAATATTGCACAGCTCGTGGCTAGAAAACCATAGTTCCTCCATCCAGGGCTGAAGTTTTTCCCATGCTGTGGACAGTCATAATTGTAAGAAACGGTACCGAATTTGTTGGTCGAATTGACGGTGATACTACAATTCGCATCGGTGATTTGGAGGAGCGTGAAGTTGTATATTGAAGCAGAAAGCCCGGCTAACATTGCGGGATCCGAAATTTGTGCCCACTCAAGATTTTCATCTGTCGATATATTGAGCCATTGCGATGGTTGGTCACTAGGACTATTCCCAATAGACAGCCCATTCGGAAGGGTCAGGTTAGAGAACAGAACCGATGATTGAGAGCCCGTTTGGTTGAAAAGTACCTCGGTGATCAAGGAGGTTACGTCGATGCATTTACTGCACATTCCCGCTGAAGAGTAGTCGGGAAAGGTACAATTACCAGTTTCACAGACGGCAGACACAGCGGACAGGTTTCCTGTTGGATTGGATAATCCATTCACTATTGCGCCTTTCACATCGGCAGCCATGGAAAAGAGTCCTGCTCCGTAGCGCGTCGCTGAGCTTCCGAGAACCTGGTGAGCAATGGGAATCTGCGCAGTAGATCTAGAGGTGTTTGAGGTTCCAGATTTATCAAAGGGATGATCCGTCTCGCAAGACACGTTTTTGATGGCCTGTTGAGTGAAGGGGCCAATAGCAAGAGAGAGCACAACGATTAGTGCTCCCAGCAAGGCTAGATTTCTGATGATGAATTAGTCGTAGCGAAAATGAGATCGAAGTAGCTCGTCTAAAGAAAAGTGCATTACTTACACTCGTTTGATCCGAAACGGAAGCAATAGTGAGCCCCAGGGAGAGCGTGCAGCTTGGTCAAAATCTGACAGATGGCGAAGCGGCTGTTCAGAATTTAGTCATGAAGCCATTCTGCAGTAATCGTGTTTCTTACTCTTGTTGTTTTATACCACAGCCATTTCAACTGGCCAACGACTGAACATGGTGTGAGTACTTTCATTCAGACAGGTTGAGATGGTACTCACTCTCCTCTACTACCACAACGAGCGAGGCCCGCAATAAGGTAGAGAGAATAGCCACCAAGGTACTCAAATTGAGACTATACTTCCAATCTGGCTGTTCTTGACCATTGTATTTTGCCAAGATAATGGCAATGGCCACGAAGCAAGCGGACGCAAAAAGAAACGAGACAATCTCTTGCCACCAAGCAGATGCTAGCCTTCCATAGCCAGCGCGTCGAGGACTGTTTTGCGTTCGCGGTGATTTTGTGGCCAACGAACCATCGAAGGAACTACCCGACACTCTTTGTGAGGCGACCTTGGCTCGAATTTTGGGATCCGTTTCACCAGAGTTCATTTCTTCATGAAAATGGCCGGGATTCAGATACTGTAAGGGAATCGCCGAGTACGAAGCCATGGTGTATGGAAGGGGGATCGCCAGATCAGAGAATCTTGAACAACGCCTGACTGAGAAAAAAATTGATAAGCAGCAGTCGGTACATGGGATGAGGTTGGAAATGGCTGAGTACCTCCATCATGGCGAAGTAGGCGAAGTAGGGAAGAATTAGGGGCGCTTCGTCTGACTAAGGATCTAATTATGGCGACACTGAGTACTTCAGTCTGACTGGACAGCGCACAGCATAGCCTGAAGCTAAGAAGCGGTTCTGGAACAAGTTGCAGAAAACACTGGCTATCCATGATTAGCTCGAGCCGATGCGTGGTACTACTTGAACGTTCCGTCAGCACTAGGAGTAGCAGGCATCGAAGCAGCTTCTGATGTCTTTCCAGTCTCCATGGGGGATTCGATGGCGAATGAAGCGTCCCTTGGTCCCGGTCCTCTTCATGCTTTGCACCACGTGATCCATCCTTCCCACAGGCACATCAGCCGCGTTTGGGAAGTTTTCAGTATCGCATGAAGAATGTGTTTCTTGTAAGCGGCTGGAGGTAGGAGGTACCGCCCGCAGAAGAGGGGGCCTGGTGGTGGCTGGCGTCTTCGCTATTCTATTCGGCCCTTATCGCGTCGCGTCAAGACCTCGACCTCAACTGCAACAACAACACGTCTATACACTCGGTAAAACGCTGTAAAGACCATTCGAACCGGAGTCTGACATACCCTCACCTATCACAAACGCAGCTAAGACGATCAAAATAAAGAAAGTATACAATGCAAAATAAGTATACTCGTATCCATCCTTCCAGCATCAATAACGCTCACTCACTCCCGAATCAATTACAAGCCTATCCACCGACATATACACGTCTTCACGATTATGCGCAGAGACTCGACAGAACTTCAGACTTCAGAGGGAAGGATAATCATTGAATTGAACGAGATCATTGGAAGTTCATGTCAGATGCGCGTTGATAGATTGACTGGTTGCGGGAATTACTTAGGGCTGTCTTTTCCTCATATAATCCGTATGATTGGGAGGGGTTGGGAGGAATTGGATAAGAAAGAGGTCCCGAGTATATACAGGAGCTATAAAAAAGGGAGCAAGAAGGCACACTTTCATGTCCTGGTACGCCTCATTACGTGTATGAAGGTGTCAAACGTGGTACTGGGAAAAGATGGCATATGTTGGTTTCGGACACGCTTGAAATCAAACCAAAAAGGAGGAATAGAGATTTGTGGGTGTTAAAAAATGCAATCTTGGTCCAGCAAGCAGTGGCAGCTACTCCTTCTGTGGCACGATTCAAAATATTCAAGATAGACTGCATAAGTCCTTGTCTCTGAGTCAAGAGTCGCTTCGGTGGGAAAGTATCGCCGTAGCAAGGACTATTGCCTCATTGCAGCTCGTTTCATACCAGAGGAAGTGAGGAGGCCCGCAGGAGTATTGAGACTCTATCGACATTCAATCGAATCGACTACCCAAAGGCTGTAGATCTTGTCTTCATCGACTTCATGTTGATTGTTATCCAGTCCCCAGCCCATCAGATCGGTATCGGCAAGACATGGATAGTCAAGGGTCCTTCCTAATTTTCATCCTCGTCTCCGGAGTCATCTCTTTCCTCTTCGAAATCATCCTCTTCCTCCTCCTCCTCCTCCTCTTCGGAGTCATCATCTGTATCATTGTATATGATCTTGGGTCCGACACCGTACTCCCGCCGTTCCTCATCCGTCTCAAGCTCCTTGTAGTGGCGAGTCATGAAGTCTAAAGACATTTGTAAGTTTCCTGGTTTTGTCGAGTAATAAAGACCGTGGTCGGGGAACTTTTCTTTAATAAAGACTTCCAAAGGATGAATGTTGGGGTTGCACTCTTTGAGAGGTGGCGAGAATGCCACATGGGCCCCGTCTTCTTGAACAGTTGGTGCTGATATCTTGATTATGGCCTCAGGTCGAAGGGCCTCACAGGATTCCAGTACCTGCAACCATGATGCCTTGCCGTCCGTATTATAGGTAGCGAGGTCAACTCTCTTGAAATCAACAGACTTCAGACTGGCAGTATGAGCTTGGATGAAATATACAACCAGTCTATGATCTAATCGGATACAATTACTGACAATAAATTCCTCTAGCCTTGGGAAATTGACTGATGGGGTCCAATGAGGAGGCTCGTCACAGTACTGAAGTGTAAGCGAACGCAGATTCTGGAGCACTCCCATGTCGTCTATAAAAGGCTCACATTCGGTGTATTTTAGAGACGGAAGCATGACAATTAGACGCTTCACACTTTGCGCAAATCTTGAATTGAGGTTCAGGAAGTCGACCCACTTAAGATTTTTCTCCAGTCTGATGTCCTCCCAATACAACGTCTCCAAGAAGACCTTCGCAAAGGCGTCGAACGTCCTGTCGGCAACCTCCCTGTTTGCTAATCGCAGGTTGAGCAGGTCCTCGGAGTCCGTAAACGAAGCAATGTTTTCCAGGACTTCGGTCGGAATAGTGAGGAGGGTTTGCTTCTTATTGGTGGTCTTAGGATTGTCGGAAGCGCTGCTCTTAGCCATCTAAAATCAAGAAAGTCAGCGGCTATGAGGAAACCCATTATGAATCCAGCTATGGTCTTACCTCCATGTTGTTTGAATCCAATTTCTTCTCGGCAGTGTCGGCGGTCATGTCTGGTATGACCTCTTAGGGCTGACTAGAGTCTCTATTGAAGGCTGCCATCTATGAAAGTGTCAGTAAAGGATGCTCGTCTGGGCATTGGGTTACCTTACCTTCTCACCGACTTCCATGGTGGTCGCTGTGGTGTTGGTGTGAAGTCTAGAGTTGCAGAAGAAGGTTGACTGGAAAGATGACAGCAAAAGACACCACTCGTGAGTCACGTTATCCAATGTGGCGTGTTTTTCAATTCTTGTTTGTCAACACTTTCGAGGTTGAACACGGGAATCACGAGGGCCGGGAAACTGAAGTAGAAGTCTCACCTTTGTCACGAGCTACCTGAACTCAGGAGCTGGGTAACACCCACAGATATGACTCCTCGGTACTTGGACCTACGAATGTTCGGTCTCCCTTGGAGTTAATCTCACTCAACCACTCAAATAAAGAGTCATCGCAAACGATATAAGGATAAGCTTAAACCTATGGTAAAGATTGCCTTGAATGGCACTGAAGTCAAAGGAAGTCCACAACCTACACTGCTCTGGCCACTATCTTAGAGATACATCTACTATCCTGTCTCAAAGCTAGCAGTTCTGCCCCATACTTGATAGTCAGCCATGTGTGCCAGATATCAGACACCAGAACAGACATCTAGCTTACCCCTAAAACTCAGAGACTCGGCCCAGTGTATACATGACCGACTTTCCATCACTTGCCCTGCCCTAAGATCACATTATCGCCGTGCAATATGATGTCCAGACCTGATCCATGATGAACGAGCGGTATATAACCTTCTTCGTACCCATCTCTTCCGCTTCTAAAGCCAAGGCAGATGCAACCATATCCTCCCAGCTCTCATGCTCCTGGTAATTCAGAATCATGCTAGCGAGTGATTTGTGCAAATTTCCAGCCTCCGTGCGATAGTGGGCAACCTCATGATCCACGTGAAAAGTGACCTCAATAGCAGCATTGTTCGATATCGTGACCAGATCAGGAAGGGGGACAAAAGAAACAAAGAGCATGAAACCCTCCCACTCGGGGCTGTTCTCAAGAGGATTCACCACTTCCACCGTCGATTCGTTGCGCAGAGTTTCGGCGGCTTCAAGAAGACTGATCCAAGTTCTGGGCATGTCCATTTGAGTGTCAATGACGCGTAGGTTGTGCATTTTGACGGACTTGAGCGTCTGGTTGTGGCTGTCGAGAAGATCCGACACGGGAGTGATGTTTTGAACGAACTGGCAGTTGTGGAAGACGATGGCCTCAAGGCGAGGAAGGCGGACTCTCTTCAGCGCAAGCTTGTAAGCGGCATCGCAGTCATAGAGGCCGCTGAGCTCAATCGAGCACAGATTGAGAAGAGAGTTGAGAATATCGATTAGTCTTTCCGATCTTGGCGTTTCATGAAGGGCACAACCTTGAGCGCAGTCGAATATCAATTTTAAATGCTTGATGGACAAGGCAAACTTCGGTTCCATCTCGAGGTATTGAAGCTTCCCCATGAGAGGTTCATAGTGCACGCTCCAAACCCTCCGCTCCAAGAACTTTCGAGTGAAGGTGTCGACTGTCCTGTCTGCAAGTTCTTTATTTGCAAGACGTAGCCTCAGCAAGTCATTAGGATCGGTGTAACAAGCAATCCTCTCGGTAAGCTCAGTAGGGATGGTGAGAAGGGTGTGCTTCGAAGCGTAGTTGATCGTGACTTTGTCTGGGGCCTAAGCAATGCTTAGTCCCAGTTGATATTACGCGTTGGAAACGAAACTCACCTGAGCGTGGTCCATATCCGTCTTCGCAATGTCAGGAATTGCGCATTTCATCTTGGGCATCTATGGAGTCATTAGTCGGTGTCTACGCGTCTAAAAATGTCACAATGACATACCATGGCGGCCGAGCTTTATCCAATTTCAAGGTACACGAAAAGTCTGTTCTTGGTTGAAGTGAAGGTGACTTTATGCAAAGAAAGTGAAAGCGGAAGAGAGAAAGGGCCGGGGAGAGGAAACAGGCAGAATTGAATATAACCCTCAAAACTCAGGCCAATCTTCCATCAGCGGCGAGTGATCTCCAGTAATGCCACAACACGAAAGACGAAGGAGAACACCAAGAACCAATACACGTGAGCGAAGAGAAAACATTGATTCCAAACAATCATCAGTCCTCAAAGAAACACTATGAGAAGAAGAACATCACGAAAGACCAAACCCAGCATCAAAGTCACTCACCTCCACTTGAATATATCGCCTCCGATTACCAGACCTAAGCGCTATTCTATAGATACAATCCCCAGCAAACAATCCATCAACGTATCGAAAAGAATGTACCCCAAGAAAAAAAATGTACGACCGAGCCCCCAAAGCCAAACCCACAAAACACCAGAGCAATGCAGACTCAACAGAACCGAGTATCCATCTAAGAACAAAATCTGTAGAAAGAGTAGCAATTTCCCACTCCAAAGCTTTTCTCAAAGACCAAAAACATGCCATCAGAAGGATAACCAGAAGAAAAGACTTATCCAGGCCCAGGGACAGCTAGATATACCAGAACCTTCCTGAAGTGCAGTCCTTAACCACCACAGCACTCTAAACGCTACTAGTAGCCAATCCAGAAGGCCTCCTCGTGGCCCCCTGCTTCGGCGTAGAATTATTGGTGCTCCTTGGACTTGCCCACTCAGACCCATGAAAGGCACTCTGAGCACTGACGATACTCCTATTATCATCGTCGTCCCTCATCTCCGTATCACTGTCCCCATCTTTCCTTCTGCCTCTGCCTCTGCGTCTGCGTCCACGCTTTTCCGCAGCCTTTGCGTTTGGCTCTGGAGTCAGAGCCCTCGTCCTCGATTGTGACCTCCCCCGCCGTCCAGAAGTCATTCTCATCCTAGCCTCGTTCCAATTTCCCTGCTGCAAAGCCATCTTCTTCTCCGCTAGCTCTTCTCTGGATTTCAAAATCATCTCCCTGCGAAGACGTCGAGCGGTGGCCGTATCTTCCTTCTTCGGAACAAAGAGCTTGGATTCGGGAAGTTTCCCAGGCCTCTCCTGCTTGTCAAATCGATCCTCTTTGTCCGTTTTGGGCCAGCTATATCCATAAAGTTTCGAATGCCTCTCGCAGCGTGGACATTCTTTTCTGGTCACTGTATCATCCAAAAGGAAATCCCTCTCGCAGGTCCGGCAATCTGCCCAGCGGTGCCATCTGGTGATGAGGAGTTTTTCGGAAGTTTGGTGATCTCCTGGGAATCGAGAACTATCCAACCTGACTTCAGCAGTGGAGACAGGCGCAACAAGCATTTTGGGCGAAGGCTTGATTGGTTCTTTCATACGACTAACGCTTCTGCCGCGGCGGTTGCCATCGGGAGTAAGGCCTTGCAATTCTTTCTCGCTGATCAATTGTCCCTTACTCTTCTTCGTGGGAGTCTTTGATATAGGCTCAGACTTCAGCGTTTTGAGCTGCAACTCAGAGATGTCCTTCGTGATGTCTTTCTCCTTATTCCATGGAAAACCCATCTCTGGACTCCAGTGCCGACCCATCTCATCACGACGATGTATCATGTAGATAGTCTCAAGATTTTCGCGACGTGAACGTGTCATAATACGAGTCATATATTCCGGTTTTGGTGATGGTCTCTCTCGTGCAGTCGTTTCTGTTGCTTCCAGCTCCTGTAAACGCTTATGCATCAACTGTTGATGATTCAATTTCGGAGTCATGGGAATGGGAAAATCGTCGTCGTCATCCGGACTTGAGGCACGCGTAGAAGGCGATTCCAGAGGCGAGAACACATCTACCAGTTCTGTGTCAGAACCGGAAGAGCTCGAGTCTTGTCCAGGAAGTCCAAGTCGGCCAACAAGCGTCGGAATCGCTGCTACAATTGAGCGGCCCCTAGATGGGGCTCTAGATTCTGCTCTTCTCGACTGTGATCTTGCGCGAGAGCACTCTCGACGCTTTTGAATTCGGTCTTGTTCTTCATCACTGTCGGGCACGTCGAAGAGTTCCAGACTTGCAGGTCTCACTCTGACTACCTCTTTGGCCATCCGTCTCTTCCCATTTGCGGAGAATATTTGGCCTTTCTTCAAATGAGCGGGCTCATCCTTGATTGGTGTCACAGGATTTTCCGCAGGCTGCTCAATAGTAGTCTGCTTGGCTAGTGTTGGCTCAATTTTTGTTCGACTTCTGAGTTCATAGCTGCTTGGATTTGGCCGTCGACTTGTTTTGGCTTTGGTTCCACTCCGTAGTCCGTAGCTGCTCCCTGGCGGCACTGGTAGTGATGCCCTTCGTATGCGATTCCTTAGCTGATAAGGACATGATAGACTGCTGCCATTATCTTTCCTCCGTGTGGGGGTTCCGGCTTCTTTTACTTCGCAATATTTCTTTCCGCGGTCTGATCCAGGTTGAAATCGGCGTTTCTTGTTTGGATGCTCGATCGTTCCAGGCGTCTCTACAGGTCTGGGTCGTTTCGTCCCTCTGGTCGGAGTATCTGGTGCCATTAAGTGTTCGAAATCCGGATCATCCTTGCGTTGAGCTGAGAATGGAAAGTATCGCCTGAAATCGGGTGTTTCCAATTCTCGCAGTCCTTGTTTGCGATCATGGCGCGGCGTAAGGAGATATTCAGCCGGCATGGATTGTCCCCGTGCGCGGCTCTTTGACCTGCCTCTGTCCTTCGGCGTAGGTTCTGTCTTCAAGGCTGATTGCGTGTCTCCCATTCGCATATGTCCAGATCGCGTTCTGCCTTCAATGCTCTCTACAACTGGCTCATCGGCAAGTTCTTCCTCTGCCTCTTCCTCCTCTTCATCTTCTCTGATACGCTCCGAATCCCATCCTCCTCTCAGCAATCTCTCACAGGTTGCACATAAGCACTCCATGTTATCGTCACCGAAAAAGCCACCGCCATAGTAGACGGTGATTTCTTGCCCGGGCTCAATATCCTTTCGAGCAATGATCCTCATAGTATTTGCGTTGTAATCCAGACGGGCATTCGATTCACAGTCATGATTCGCAAATCGCGCAGGACCTAGGAACAGACAAGAATCACCCTTGCGGGCCGAAAGAGTGATACTTTTGACAAGACATGCGTCGTCAATTGTCTCGACCTCTCCAACGGGTATCATGACCTTTGTTCCGGATAGGTATTTGATCACATCTCCTTTGCTGATGAATCTCCGCGCTGTAATACTCGCTTCGTTGGTAAGAATATCATATCGGTTGGTTGTAGTGACTTCGAAAGGGCAGTCGTTTCTATATATAGCAACGTATAACTTAAGTTGGTCTCTGAAGTAGCGGATTTCGTGTGGCTCCAATTTCACAAGGTATTTCGCAATGGCGCCCACCTCGAGGATCAGCTCCGTTGCCTTCTCAGTGTCTGTATGTTTGACGACATGGTCGCGTATGATGTCGGCTAGGTCCTCCTGAGGGAGGCCGCGGGAGGATACATAGTTTCCGGTTTTGCGAATCGTAGACCAGAAATACACCTGGGAGAAGGACCATTAGTCAAGTTTTACAGAACACCAATTGGTATGCGCAAATATGTATACCCACTTTGTCCACAAGTGCTTCGGCGCATAGGTCGTCGTGTCTGATCAATTGGTGAAGAGTGAGCGGCGGGTCTTTCTTGGACTTCGGCGGAATGCTGAGAGAGCGTGCCCGTCCCCTGGCTCTCATGGCGAAGAATACAAGCTGTTCTCCGTGTGGTGAGGCTTTACGAGCGGGTTCGCAGGAACGAGGGTTTCAAAGACGGATACGCGTCGTCGCGAACGGTAAGGAGCGATTCTGAGAGTGTTGGTGTCCGCGATCCACGGAAAACAGGCCGGAGTCACTGAAAGGAATGGAATCTTTTAGAGAATACACGCGTTCAAAGAGGGTGTATTTGCGCGGGGACACGCAGTGGAGGGCTGCATGGAGGGAACGGAAATGAGGAGGTTGGGTCCAGGGCAGCGAAGACAGCACAGACGGGACTGCGGCTGAATAAGGCTAGGAGATGAGCCACAATCTTTGGATTATAGCCAATGTTTCATTGTTGCCATATCAGATCGCTACTATACGCCTAAGATTACATTGAAGGAGGGAATCAATTCAAGATCAACACAGTGGTCGCGGGAGACATAAGAGTATCGAGTATCCTTCACCGGATACATTGATTACCGCAAATTACTCAAAGAAGGTACCTCCCAAGCGCAACATTGCTACCTTTACACATGATGGGCTTTTCCGTACTCTCCACAATGATAATGATGAGGCTGCTCATACCCGTACATCCCACCATGCGAACCCAACGCCTCGCCGAAACCCATATCAAATGACATATAAAGACCCGTCCTGCGCGCCCATCAATCACCTTGCCCTCGAGCCTTTTTCTCCGCATTTCCACCCTCGCCTCCTTCGTGTGGACGTTTGATGCCCACACCCGCACCTGGATTGAACTGCTTGGCCCCCGGATTAAGACCACCACCACCTCGCCCACCACCGGGACTATTCGGTCCACCTTGCTGGCCTTGATGACCCTGTGTATGGACTTGGCCGCGCCCACGTCCACCTCGTCCAGCTCCACCCGGGCCACGGGGAAGGTTAGATCCGCCTCTTGCTGCGCCTGCGACATTCAGGTCGTGCTGTTGTTGATGTCCCGATCCTTGCTGCTGTTGCTGCGGATGCATTCCACCTCTCCCTGACACTTGAAAGCCTCCACGATTACCACGTGGGATGGCGCCGCCTCGCGGAATACCAGAAGACAGAGGTTGATTGAGTGCCGGGTTTAGATTTGGTCCTTGGTTCTGGTTCTGGTTCAAGACATGCTTCAGCGCCGCAGGACCTGTACCAACTGCCTGGGCTGGTCGCGGCATATTGGTCTGTTGATGCTGTTGATTTGTACTTGGTCCGCTTGGCGGCTGTTGAGTGTTTACAAACGGTGTAGTGCCACGTCCAACCGGTGAAGGCCCACCAGGCTGCGACTGAACAGGTCCAGTAGGAGGTCCGTTCGATCGATTTATTGGAATGGGCGGTGCGGCGTTTGTTGCCGCAGGCATTGATGGTGCGGGAGATGGAGTTGGCGGCGCATTTGTTTGAGATGGTTGTCTCTGTTGTTGGGTCACAGGCACTGGAGCAGCTGGGGTTGTTGATGGCGTTGCCGATGTAGATGCAGGTGGCGCTGCTGGAGGGGCTTTAGCAGTCTTTGCCTCTTCCCATACTTCTCCTACGGCACGCTGCGGGGTCTCATCGACGGCCTTCTTGACAACGGTGATCTGGGCTGTCATTGTTCTTCCCCTATTCTCCAACATGCTGAGCTTCACTTTCATCTTCTTTCCTTCCAATTCGACTGCGTTCCTTTTGGACTCTTCGGCGGCCTTTTCAATCTCGTTGAGCTTGGCCGACCAAGTCTTCTGTTCCTCTTGCCTGATTTGAGCGGTTTGCTTCTTGATTCCAGACTCAACATTTCCTCGAATGATGGCCTTTACTTGGGTATTGGTTTGCAACAGTTCTCTGATTTGCTCATGGGTCAGCTCGGAAAGTTTCGGTCCACTACTCTCGCCTGCTACTGTTCCGTTGGACGCGTCTGGAGGAACAGAGGTAGCGGTACCAACTTGAGCTTTGAGGCCTTGAATCTCTTCTCGATGCTCCGTCCGAAGACGTTCGAGCTCCATAAGATGCTCCGATTTAAGCTGTTCAATGGCTTTGTCGTGTTCGGTCTTCGCCTCCTCTCGAATGCTTTGCTTGGCCTCTAGTAATTTCTTCGAAAGCTGTGTTTTCATCTGGTCGGCGCGCTTCTTGTACTTTTCCTCCTCTTCAGCGATGCGCTGGGTGTGTTCTTCAGTGAGCCTACTACTAATTTGTTCAACCTGCTCCTTGACAAGCTCTGCGACTGGTTTTGATCCGTCTTCAGGAGTCTGATTTGAGGAAGCAGCGACGTCAGCGGTCGCCTGGAGAGCCTCAATCTCGCGCTGCTTGGCTGCTAGTTCGGATTTGATGTTGTCAAGCTCTTCGCTAGAGGCGCTATCTTGAGGTGGTGCTGGTTCATTCTGCATTGTCGAAACTTGGGCGTTGGCGGCCTCTAACAGTTGCTGTAGACTGTCCTGTGCCTATGTTAGCGATCATTGATGGAGCGGGAGTCGGATGTACATACCACTTGGCTGTTGAGTCCTTGGGCATGAGCTTGAACTCGTTGCAACTCTTGCTCGAGATTGGCAGCTTTCTCTGCCTCGGCGTTAGCCTGTGCTTCAGAATTCGCAATTCGTGTCTCGAAAGCAGCTTTGGCTTCTTCCGATAGACCCTCATGGAGCTGTCCTTCTTCGACAGCATCGACCGGAGTAATGGCTTTTTGGTTGACTTGTTCGAAAGCTTGGTCCCGAGCAACTCTGGTTTGCTCAAGTTCATCCTTGATCTTGGAAAGCTCTTCATTGGCATTGGTAAGGTCGAGAGACATACGAGTCTCATTCTCATTAAGAGTGGCTACCTGAGAGTTCAGCTTCTTGATCTGTTCAGTAAGCTCTCGCACCTTGTTCTTTGATTGTTCGATGATGTTCAATCGTCGTTTTGACCACTCCTCTTGACTCTTTTCTTGGGCGGCGGTAACTGCGGTAGTGATCTTTCCCTCCACACTTGATTCGAGCTCCTCTTTCGCAGTGATGAGACTGTCTCGTTCAGCTTCGAGGGTGCTGATCTGCGTCTTGAAGCCCTCCAATTCTGCTGGATCGACCCGGTCATATTTTTGCATGATATCCTGAGTCCGTTTTTGCCAACGATCACGGTCCTCTTGAAGCAGCTTAAGCTCGCCATCTCTGGATTCCAGTTCGTGTTCCACTTCTCTCACACGAGTCTGCACGGGCTCGAGCTGAGCAATCAGGTCGTCGACTTCCTTGATCTTAAGGTTGAGCTGTTTCTGAGCGGATTCGTACTGGCTGCGTAGCGTGACGTTACTTTCACGGTTCAAATTGAGCTCGTTGATAGTCTGCATTAGTTGAGTGTGGGTCGTAGCATTTTGGGCTTTGGCGACCTGCGACCGTCTCTCTTCTTCGAGCTTTTCGCGTGTCTGCTCGAGCTGTGCTTTGGTATGGTCGAGCTCACCCTTCAGGCGCTTGGACTCTCTTTGGCAAAGGTCCATCTGCATTTCGGTGATGGTCTTCTCTTCGCGAAGGTAACGGATGATTTCTTGCGTGTTGCTGTCTGGGTCTCCTGCTGGGGTGCCAGCTTGGGCAGCATCCTCTCCGTTAGTGGCGCGGTTATCCTTCAATGCCTTGATCTGAGAGCTGATGTCTTCCACTTGTTTCATCAGGCGCTGATTTTGGGCGTCGACTCCCTCGCGACGGGTTTTGGCCTCGGTGATTTCTTGCTCGTACTGATTGCGACGCTCAGCCCAGCTCTCCTCATTCTGAGCCAAAGACACTTTGGCCGACTCGGCATCCGCCTTCGAGGTGGCGACCTCTGTCTTGACCTGGTTGTACTGCTCCCGGATTTTATGAAGTGATTCAGTGGTATTTGCATGCTTCACAAGCTCGTCTTCATAATTCTGTTGGGCTTGCTGTGAGATCTCGGTCTGCTTCTTCAAGTCCTCTTGGTGGAATTTGGCACTCGTTGCTAGTCGCTCGCATTCATCACGCAGAGCAGCGAGTTCGGACTCATAGCGCGTCTTTTCCTCACTCAGCCTAGAAGTGGCCTCTTCTGCCTTAGACCTAGTTTCCGACAGCTCCGTGTGGGCAGTCGCGAGCTCGGAGGAGATTTCCTCTACCCGCTTCTCCAGTTCCTGGATTTTGGCGGTGTTCTCCTCCAAAACCTGATCTGTCTCTTCCCGGTACTGGTCATGGGTCTCGTTCAAATTTTGCAGCGATTCCTCAGAAGCCTGGGCAATGGATTTGTACTGCTCGATCTCTTCCTGTGCTTGTTGCAACTCAGCTTGTTTCAGTTCAAGATCTCGTTTAAGATCGGCCACCTCGATGGCAAGTTCTTGCTCGCGGGTCAAGGCGTTCTCGTCTGTCTCCGTGTCTAAGCCGGGGCGTGTGGTTGGTCGAGGTTGCAGAGCTTGTGCCTTCTCCTCAGCATTCCGGAGCTCAATTTTCAGCTCGTCGACTTGGCTTTGCAAAGCGTCTCGCTGCGTTTTGGCTTTCACAAGCTCCTCTTTGTAATTAGACGAACTCTTCAGAAGGTCCTCGATGCGGGTTCGGTTCTGTTCATGCTCATACTCTCTACGCAATGATGCTTTCTTGGATTGCTCCACTTCGTCATCCAGCTTTCGCTTCATTGTCGAGAGCTCTGATTCCAGTCCATCAACGCGAGCTTGAAGTCGACGTCGGGTCTCGCCGTTCTCAAGATCGCGCTCGTTCTGCAAGCTTTGCACATCACTGAGCATTTTGCTGAGCCTGTTACGTTCTGCCGTGAGGGAATCATATTCCTGGGTGCGACGTTCATCGATGCTCTTCCATAGATCTTTTTCTGCTTTGAGGTTCGCAGTCTCGTGGCGCATGCTATCAATGAGTCCTTTAGCTTCCACCAGCTCTTCTGCGACTTGTTGAGTACGAATGTCCTGTTTGCCGGCGTTGTCCGAGATGAGTTTCAGACGGTTTGAAAGCTCCCTGTTGTCCGCTTGGGCCATATCAAAGTTGGATCTAAGAAGTTCGGTTCGCTCTTGGGCAAGTGTGAGTTGACTAAGGTACTTCGCATTTTCACTCTGCGCTTCGCTCTTAGCTTTCTCTAGTTGGTCGATTCGGTCTTTGAGAGCTCGGCGATCAGTTGCAGCCTCTTCCTTGTAAGAATCGAAGTGTTGCTGCAACTCCCTGAGGAGTTTAATGTGGTCAGATAGTGCGCGAGCATCGACTGAAGGCTCAACGCTATGAGCTCTGGACGGTGTCGCTGGCAAAATGCTACCATCAACAGATTGAGCAAACACGTCAGCTATGTCGGTTCCAGGCGGCAAGTTACCACGATGTGCAACGATGCGGCGGAACATGTCTCGTTCTTTGACAAAGCTCTCTGATTGTGTGGTGAGCTGTTTGATGAGATCTTGATATTGTGTGATCCTGGCTCTCAACGACTCGAGTTCTTGCTCATCAGCCTCGCGCTGTGCTTTCTTAGCCTTAGCATCTTCACCCTCCATTTCCTCGCCAAGATGGCGTGTCAGCTCCAGTAGTTTTTGGTTTCGGTTTTGCAGCTCTTCGATGTTGCGGAATATCACTAGTCGTTGACTGATTAGGCGCGCTGTAGGAGTCGTATCAATCGTATCATCATCCAACTCTCCCCGAGCCGATTGTTCAAGCTGTACACGATCTTCTTCGCTCATTGGCTCAAGGCCTTGTTCGCGAGCCTGCAGCTCAACCATAAGTATCTTAACCTGGGTGCCAAGGTCACGGGTTGATTGTCGAAGCAAATTGATTTGCGCATTCAGACCAGAGCACTTTCCTTCTGCTATTCGCGCTGCCTTCTTTGCACCATCACGCTCTTTGGTCGCTTGTTCCAGTAGCGTCCCAAGCTCTTCAATTTCTTGCGAGAAGCTAGCGTTGGCCATTTGAAGTTCCTCGAATTGGGGTTCCAGCTGTTGCATGGCGTCCAGGTATTCGTCATTGGTTTTTCTTAACTCCTGGGCATCCCTTCGCTCAGCTTCTAACTCAGCCTTGACTTTGGAGTAGTCACTGTAAATCTGTGTCACAGTGAGCGGGGCCTTCAGACGAGTGCCGCCAGGTGTCGACGTTAGCCCAGGTGACCCATTACGGCCAGGAGTGTTATGAACGCCGACTCCGTTGGGTCCACGGCGAGGAGTAGATGGACGGGATGGAACTTCTCGAGCAGCTGCTAACTGGACTTCCAACTCTTGCCTCACGGTTTCCAAGTCCGCCACCCGACGTTCGGCGACATCTTTGTCGCCTCTCTCTGCATTTATGTCGGCCTGTAGATTCCCAATTTCAGTGGCAGCGTGATCCTTAAGCTCGTTCAATTCTTCCTCCAGCTCTCGTTGACGTGAACGGGCG
Source organism: Venturia pyrina ICMP 11032 (assembly GCA_000738655.1). Classification (NCBI taxonomy): domain Eukaryota; kingdom Fungi; phylum Ascomycota; class Dothideomycetes; order Venturiales; family Venturiaceae; genus Venturia; species Venturia pyrina. The sequence goes on along the minus strand of JEMP01000038.1, from coordinate 235,225 downwards.
GTCTCGGCACTCTTGCGTTGAAGTTCCGCAAGACGTGTCGCGTTCTCCAATTCAGCGCGGAATGAGGTTTCTCGATTGATGGCTTCTTCGTTTTTGCTCTGTATTTGTTCAAGAGCGTCATTCAATCTGCGGTCGAGCTCCGTTGCACGATCGCGCAACGTCACCTCGGTACTTTGGAGAGACGCATTTGCTTGGTTGACATCCTCGAGAGTTCGATTAAGCTCGCTAATCTGGGCGCTCTTCTCCTTTCGATACTTCGTATGTTCTGAACCTCGGTGCTTCAGCTCTTTCTCATGCCACTCATTGTTCTTCTTCAAGAGTTCCACCTCTTGCTGCAAAGACTGTTCCCTGAATTTAGCGCTCATGGAGGCATTCTCTGCCGCCTGCCGCTTCTCTTCAGCATCAGCCAATTCCCGGCGTAGCGCAACGGCCTTTTTCTGTTGGGCAGAAAGCTCGTCCGAAAGCTTGTCGTGTGCAATAGTCTTCGCTTCCAAAAGGGAAAGGGCGTCGGTATTTGAGCTTTCTAATGCAGATATGCGACTCCTAAGAGTTTGGAGTTCCGAGCTTGAATTCGTCGTCGATGACTTGATGCTCTGGAGTTCGGATTCTAATGATGCGCGGGTCGTTTCTGTAGGAAGAAATTAGTTTCTATGGGGAGTAAGTGATGAAAAGCATCTTGGCCTACCCTCAGAAGAGAGTTTCTTCCGCATCTCTTCGACTTCCTTCTGGCTTTTATCCACAGATTCCTTGAGCTGCTTCGTACGTCGGTTGCCATTCTGCACACAGGTCTCGAGCTCAACATCTGAGCGCAACTTGTCGGCCTGCAGAGATTCATGTTCACGCGCCTTCTCTTCTATCTTTGACAGCAGTTCCTGGATTTGTTCGAGCGACGGGTTGGCTAGGAGAGTTTGGAGCGTAGGTTCGGGTATGGAATATGACGCCGCAATGTAGCTGGTGTCTACACTCGCGGTCGCCATGGTTGCAGAATCTGGCAGATGGGGGGCCAAGGGCGATTAGCAAAACATCGTCCAGGCGCTTGCACGTCTCTCCACGTAGTATTAGAGCGGAAAGTGAGACAAAGAATTGTTGTTGGAGCAAAGTACGAGGTAGAATGGAAAACGCATTCAATTGGGAGGGACGTGAACGCGCCTGGAATGAGCTAGCTGCTAACGTCACGTGACGGAAGATCGCTTGAGGCAGCAAGGGTCGTACTTCAGCTTCACCTCCGTCTGCTCTGTAACTGCGACCACTCTCCGAACCCGCGTATCCTATCACCATGTCCAAGTCGCTCAATGGGTCCGGCGTCCCTTCGCCGTCGCCTTCAAATTCTTCAGCTCCCGGGGCAAAACGCAAGCGGGCCCCCGATGCTGGCAAACCGACAGCCGTACAACAGATGCAGCGCAGGCAACCAGCATCCACTCTTGAGCTCCTCGCGCAAATGAGAGTCGCCGAAAAGTATCTTCAAGACAAGGACCGGCCATGTAACTTCACGGAAATCATCAACTATCTATCCATTCAGAATGCCGACCCAAATACCCTCAAAACCTTTGCGGCCGTCATGCAGAGGAATAAGCCAGACGACAAGATCAAATACAACCCACCGAAAACAAGCAACGGCGAGGGTAGCTATGAATACAATCCCAAATATCCGATTCGCAACAAACAGGATTTGACGGCATACTTGCAGAAACAAACCCATGCGATTGGTATCAAAGTCGAAGACCTCAAGGACGGATGGAAAGATGCTGTGTCTACAATTACCACCATGGGAGGCACTGGCGAGCTGCTGGTAGTGTGTGACAAGCAGGGAAAACCGAAGGTTGTATGGCAGGACGACAAAACTCTGGCGAATGAGATTCCCAATGATATCGTGTCCGAATGGCATGCAATCAGGGTTCCAACAGATACAGAGGAGTTGAGGAACAAGCTGCTTGCCGCTGGCCAAACCCCCAGCAGTGCCGCGCGAAAGGTCCTAGCCGCAAAGACTGGAAAACCGAAACGCAAGGTCGCAAGGAGAGGTGGTCGAACGACGAATGTTCATATGGAAAAGATCCTGAAAGATTACTCTAACATTCGGCGTTGAGCACTATCGCCTAAACTTGGGAAGCTTCTGAGGCGTTATTTGGCTTTGAGCATAGCGAGGGGTTTGGAATTGGGATGCAGAATATTGCATCTTTTGTCCCAGGTGGGACTGAACCTGAGCGACTTCATGATAGAGGCACAAGGGGATCAACGGTTCGATGCTGTTCGAAAACACTTCGGTATTGAATTAGATCTCTCAACTAGTGATCAATATTGATATTTTTCTGGCGATTTGATTTATGAAGTTCGCTAGAAAATTATCGATATCGATCTAAAGTTCGAAGAGTTCAAATCTGAAGCTGATGTCATATTTCTCACCGTGGAGGTCATAGTACTGGGAGCTATCGCCTTCGAGAAACACCTTGGAAATGATCGATGCGTTCGAGCTGTTGTTCAGATGGAATGTGTGATTGGGTGAGGTGAACCCCAATTCTTCAGGAAGGTGCAGCATCCGATCAGACTTTGTATCCTGTTTTAACCTCACGAAGCTCCTTGGGAATGATGCGATCATTCAGAAACTTCAGCTTTTGCATGGGTCTGGTCGAGACTGATGCTTTAATGGCAGCGTAGACGCCACAAGGCTGCTGTCACTACGCCGTTCGAGTTAAGGACAGCATTAGAACAAACAACTGGACATAAGGATGGCCCGCATTGAAAAGCATGTTGCTTCATCTTCCACGAGCGCTTGGAAGAAGTTAAAAGCTTCCCTGGATCTCGAGCTTATTACGTGATGTCCGGTTCCTTCACTGACGTCTTGGCTGACCCGGCCCGGCAACAAAGCGTCAACTCGGCTGATCGAACAAGTTTGGGAAATGCAAGATCGCGGCCCACTATCGTCGGATTTCTCTCTCGGGGCCCATTGGGCAATGCACTCGTAATCAGGGGCTCGGGCGTCCACCCAAAATATCCCTTACTTCGCTTGCCGTTAACACGATCTATTTACAGCTCACATCAGTTTTATACTGTAGTCTACTTGCAAAGGTGTCATTAACTTTGTTCCCACTGATCCGAGAACAACGAAGGATCTCATGTTGACCCAAATTTCCCGGCAAACTCTAAGCGTGGCACCGACGATTGAAACAAGGGCTCTGAAGAGTTTCTCTGGCTTCCAGATTATTCTGGTTTCTGTCACACGGCATCTTCTCAACTTGCGAAACCTCATCAACGGCGGCGACCAGTTTTGGAAGATTTTAGTATTGGGCCGATGGCTTGAAGAATTGTACAAAGAGCTTGGGTCCGCAAAGTCCTGACGGCTCGAAAACGTGGGTCTCTAGATAGCAAATCATGTAGTAAGTGGATTGTACTTTCGATACTGTTGTCAGATTACTAATTGCTTGACAGCAGCCTTCTGCGTTTGCTCCTAGGTGTTCTCGTCGGCGAAAAGCGAAACGTGGATATTTCGAAGTCTGTCTACCAACCTCTTACCTGCAACGACACTATTCGCGTTTTGATTATCGAGCCCGGGGCCCTTAAAATGCCTATAAGATGTCGACTTGCACACCAACGTCTTGGGGAGAAACTACCATATGAAGCGCTCTCATATGTTTGGGGACCTGAATCGCCAGCATACGAAATCACCGTGAATGGCAATGTTTTTGTGATTCGAGAGAATCTGTACCACGCACTGCAACAGCTTCGACTCGAAACAAGATCCAGAACGTTATGGGTCGATGCCATTTCAATCAACCAGAAAGACGTCCCAGAACGCAACCATCAAGTGCAGCAAATGAAGAGAATTTACGAGTCGGCCAACCGAACACTCGTTTGGCTAGGACAGCCACAGAGAAAAGACGAAAGTGCTGCACAGCTGCTGCTGGACGCTGAGGAGGCAAATCGTAAGGATCCAAAGACCGATGTCGTAAAATTCATCACCGACAAGTTGTGCCCGATAGTCAGCTCGTGCTCGATGAATAAGGCCCTATCAGCCTTCTTCTCCAACGGCTGGTTCACTCGAGTCTGGATACAACAAGAGTTTGCAGTTGCTAGCGACGTCCGCTTTGTCTACGGACGCACCGAACTTGCTTCCGCCACCGTGCACTCTGCTGCAATTGCTGGATATAGCAATGCGAACAACATGTACTACTCATTAGGCTACACGACCTACCAACGTCGCAAGATGTTTCGCTTACGTGATATACAGCAAAATAATCTGCGACGATATCCGCTCGCAAGCCTGCTCTACATGACCTTCGGCAAAGTGGAGGCCAGTGATCCACGAGATTATATCTTCTCACTTTTGGGTCTTGTGGAAGACGCCGAACGTGATCTGGTTAGTGTGGACTACGAAGCCTCGATCAAAACCGTCTACATCAAAACGATGACTCAATGCATCAAACACGACCCACAACGTACCTTCCATCTCCTGTCACTTGTAGGCTATTTCCCTCGGGGGAGATTCCGAAATTCCTTACCATCGTGGGTTCCCGATTTTTCTTCTCCTTTCGGATCAAGACGGAGCTTTTCCAACAAGGGAGATTTTTCGGCCTCTCTGCGTTCGGAGATCAGCATTGTGGTCGGGGGTAAAACCTTGACGGTTCAAGGACGGATCGTCGATACAACTGGAACCTGTCTCGATTATCCATTTGGAACACATGAAGAGGTCTCTGCTTCTGATTGGCAAACATGGCATCAACGGTGCCGAGACTTGGGAACGGATGCGGGAGTCTTCTACGAAACCGCCCATTTCGACGAGGTTTGGTGGAGACTTTTGGTCTGCGATAGATATTTTGATCTATCTGTGCAAAAGTACAAAACCGCTCGCGAAGGGTATCTGACTTACTACCTCGATCCCGAGATATTGCACCATGAATATACCACGGACCAGCAGTGTACTAGAAAGGACGCAGAGTTCCTAGACATGCAGAAGAAATACAGCCGGACGAAAAGACTCACCTCGTCGGATCTCAATTTCTGTTCAACCCGCAAAGGATTGCTGGGCTGGCTCCCACAAGCTGCAAAAGAGGGTGACAAGATATGTATTTTTGCCGGAGCCAAAGTCCCCTTCGTCATTCGCGATAGACGGGATGGTACTTACGAACTTCTCGGAGACGCATATATTCACGGGATCATGTACGGTGAGGCATTACAATGGGACGACAACGAGTGGAAGGATATCAAACTCACTTGAAATATCAAACTGACTTGAAACATCAAACTCACTCGAAGAGCTGAAAACTGCAATGAATAATAACCATGACAACCCATTATATATATCCCCCACCCGATTCATTCGAGTCACGTAATTGCATCTCTACGCTGACGTTTCCATCCCCATCCCCCTCCATCTCCAACCTCTCCGCATGCTAACTACTACTAGTAGTATAACTATATCCCAAAACGGCCACACATAACCACTCTCCTCCACAGTACTAGTATCCAACAAACCCCCGCACCACCAAGTCACCGCATCATCACTCCCCCCATCCTCTCCAAAAACAAAATCCCATCCCCAAAACGGCCATTCCAACCCAAAATCCATTCACAACAAACCATAACGAACCCCATCCAAAAACCGCGTAACTAAATCCACAATACTAGTATCCACCCCCAATCTCCCTACAAGAGAAGAAAAGCACACTAAACCCAGAAACCAAGTTCACCAGTAAGTTGCTATGATGATGAGGATGAGCCCCCTTCTTTACCCGTAACCCAAATGATGTATGTATGGATAGACCGTGTAGTTTCAGTTGGTATAATCAACCCGTCAAGTTACAACATCATAACATCACCAGCAAACACTTCCCAGCAAAATCGCGCTTCCAAAAACCATCAGAATACAAAGTATTGATTAATGCCTACTAAATACATACACCAAATATTACCAACTGCCTACACACCAACCCAACCGACCAAACATTACAAAACAATCTCCATCTCCATTCTCCATCCCCATCCCCATCCCCATCCCCATCCATCCAAAAAGCCCAAGTAAAAACCCCACGCTCCACCATCCCAAACCAAAAGTCCAAGAGATTAAAAAAGCGGAAGAAATACACAACAAAGTACGACAACTCGCTAATACAGAGGTGAAAAAGAAAACAAAAAGAAACAAACAATAATCTCTCCATCTTCAACATCCACCCTCCACCCCCAGAAGAAAAAAACGATGAAGCAAACACCCAACCAGCCAACCAACCGCAAAGCAATGGTATCAACCCCCCAATCCACTCCAAAAAAGCCCAAAACACCAATCAAAAACACCAATCAACCCCCCCTCAAAAAAAACCCCTAAATCCTCCCCCCCTCCACCAAAGTCCTCCCAACAAGCGCCTCAACCCCATCCTCCCCCGTCCTCCTCCGTTCCAAAAACCATCGAAACGGACCCCCATCTTCATCCCGTTGACGCACATAAGCAACACTATCACTCCCACTCCTCGAATGCGAAGCAGGAGAGCCGAGCCCAAGTGAATTCGGTCGAGAAGAAGTGGTGAGGACAGGCGAGTACACGGCATCAGGCTGAGCCGTTTGGGTGGTTGAGCTCGTCGAAGCGGTCGAGGGAGAGGCGGGGGTGGGTGAATCTTGATGGGGTAGTTTGGTAGATCCAAACGCTTCGCGCACAGGAGAGGCCGGGTGTTCCGTAGACGCTGGAGACTCGGTGGTGAAACTGTTTAGATCCGCACGAATGGTTGGGGAGTCGTCCTGTCCTTCCTCGTAACTAGACGCCTTGTCAGAATCTTCATTCGAAGCATCTTCCCACTCATCCTCATACCCGCGGCATTCGTAACCGACGTCTTCATGTTTGTTATTTACGTCATCGAGGAAGTCTTCGTAGGCTCCCTGTCCCGTAGATTCGCCAGGGCTGGTGGAATCGGATTCGGCGACTGCTTGTCGAATGGGTGAGCTCCACAGCACCCGTGGATCGACTTTAGCAACAACAGGCGACGAAGTCACCGGACTATTGCCATCTCCACGACTACTGTTGTTACTGCGTTGACTGCCACCCCAGGCACCGCGACGCAATCTCATGAGCGTCTCCATGTTCATGTCACTTTCCCAGCCCGGGCTCAACTGCGCAAGCGCGTTCAGACTCGGGCTTGACGCCGCATTGCGATCTCCATGGTGTATTGAAATGTAAGAATTGCGCGTCGAGTACTCCGAGCGCTCTGTGATGGGAGTGAGATTCGGCTCCCGTGTAGACCTTTGACGCTTGATCTCTCCCCAATTCTTAGGCCCAAAGTAGCCACCGTAGACAGCATTACCGTCCGCATCCGTAGCAGCATCCGTAAAGCCAGGTCTAGCATAAAATCCAAACTCGGTTCCGTACACCCCCTCGTCATCATTTTCCAAGGCCTCTGCATTGGCAGCTGCAATGAAAGCATCGTCTTCCATAGCGGAGTCATAGTCAGAATAATCAAAGTCGCTCGAGTACATGTCTTCATTGTAAGCTCCCGGAAAGAGGAACCCAACAGTTTTACTCGGTGTCTCATCAACGGTGTCCGATATCGCAGAAGCACGAGTTGTTGGAGGCGACATTGTTGTTGCCTGGCTGAAGCGACCATCGTCCGGAACTAGGCTTGGACGCGATGACACGTTCTCCTCGTCTCCATCAATACCCTCATTGGGGTGCGACGAAGTGTCTGAAGCGCTATTGTCCATGCTGTCATCGCGAGCGAAGCGGCCATCAGCAAGGGCTTTCGTCGCCGCTAGAGCAAGTGCGCTTTGATATCTAGAGATGACCTCCATACTAGCGTTCGGATCCGGATGCTCAGGATCAGGATCAGGTAGAGCTGGCACTGACTCTGATGGAAGTGACCTTCTCTGCCCAGGCAGCCTCTGACTATTCTGAGGAACAACGCGACGCAAACTTTTGGCTGGAATCGGAGGGGCCACACCAACCGGTGCACGTTCATAGAGAGGGTGCGATGGATCGTCCAGAACTGATTCATCAAACTGTTTCGTATCCGTGTCGGCGAAGTCTGCATCATCAAATTCACCATCATCGAAGTAGAAATTGTCGTCCTGGAGTGGAACACTGGCCTTGGCAGGCTCATCGTCACCACCCTGAAGAGCTGGTCCTATATCTGATTCTTCCAGGGGCGAGACTACATCAAGCTCGTCATCCTGGAAGGAAGGCAAAATACCCAAGCCCTGGACCTCGCCAGTTGGCATGTCGTCGAAGCTCATGCCACCCAATCCCGGATGTTGGACTTCATTTGCTGGCATATCATCGAAGCTCATATCGCCTAGGCCTTCATGGCGTACCTCACCGCCAAGCATTCCGTCGGAACTCTTCTCACCCAAGCCCTCGTGTTGTGCCCCGCCTCGCATGTCATCCAAGGTCATATTACCAAGTCCTTGATGTTCCACCTTACCACCGGGAATATCATCGAAAGTCGTCGCGCCCAGTCCTTGATGCTGCATCTCATCCTCCTCATCCTCGAAATCACCAAAACCTCCATCATCTACCGGATGTGCTCCTAAAGCCATATTCGTCGCCTCCTGAATATTAACCCCATCCATTCCCATCATCATCCCTTTTGCTGGCAAGCTATTCAGCGTCATGTTGCCAATACCTCCAGCCATCCCGCCGCCTCCATAATCCCAATCTTCGCCAACCATGGGGACATCATCATCCATGTCATCGTAGTCCATGTCGTCATAGTCCATCTCATCTTCCTCTTCTTCACTTTGGTCCTCCTCTGCTTCCCGATTTTGATTCGCCAATGCTTTGGCGGCTGCCTTTTGACGATGCCTCTCCTCCAAAATCTTTTCCTGCGCGGCTGAATCCGTGTTCGCGTATTGGAAACTGAAACGTGACGCTCTCGAATGCATATGCGCCGGGAGCCCGGCAGGCTGGAAATCCGACCCAATACTTGACCTTGACCCAAAACTCGCTCTCGATCCTACTCGTGAACGTGAAGCCGGGGGTTTGCGCATAGACATGTTCCGCGTGGTGGTATTAGCATTAGTAGTGTCTTTTGGTGGGCCATCCGCTTCCTCTGACAAAGGTGATACTGGATCTTCCATGAGAGGCGATAGCGGACCGCTTGTAGCCGGCAACCCAACATAAGCTTCTTGTGGTTGAACGGGGGGTGCCAACGTTGGCTGAGGAGGCGGCGGCTGTGGTGGTGATACCGGTGGATCCGCCGGAAGAGGTTTATAAATCGTCTTGGCTGTTCTCGCAAACGGTGGCAGAAGTGACGGCGGTGAAAATGGCTCGTGCTCTGGTGCTGGTAACGAATTCCGCACGAGGAAATCTTTGTTCGCGAGGCTCTCGGCATGGATGGCAGAAGCATTGGTATTCCGGTTCTCATCAGGGTCGTCATCAAAGTGTTCCTTGAAAACAGGCGTGTGCTGGCTTTGACGCTCATGGCGAACCTGCAAAGTGTCGTCGCTTCTCTTTCGAGGCCGATTCGACTCATGACCTTCTCTCGAGGACGAATCGCGTGGCGCCGACATATCGCCCAAAGTCGCCATGCTCTGGCTCGAGAAATTGCGTCGCGGTGCACTAAAGTCATGGACGACTTTACCGCGGATACTTGGGTCGTAACCCTCAGGAAGGGGAGAGACACTCGGATTCTTGGGAGCAGAGATGAGAGAATCCTCGGACAGCTGTTCCAAATCGTGTCCATTCCGCCGCCGTGACAACAAAGACATAGGATTGAGAAGGTGAAACATATTTTTGCCCTGCCGAGCCGGTGCCTGCTGCGAATTTTGATTCGAGGACTGTCGCAATCCTGGCTGGTTTCCAAGCTGCAATGGAGGAGGGTTTCTGGAATACACTTGATGTGCATCCTTTGGACTAGGTACTGCCGGAGGCAACACGGCATCAAATTGGCGATAATGTTGGCCAGGTCGCGAGTAATCCTCGTCCTCGTCTTGCGTGAAAGGCAAAGGCGGAATCACCTCCTGCGCCTTCGAACCTCCAACCGGCATAGAGTTCTGTCTCAGATAGGGGAATCGATCCTTGGGCGGCACCATAGGTGGATTAGACAACTCGAGCGGCCTTCGTGCTGCTTGACTTATAATCTCTTGCGTTCTCAGATAAGAGCTCTTGCGTTCCCGCGCCTGTATATCTTGGGTAGCAAGCTGAAAAGCACTCTGATCTTCCCTCCAATGCCTCGTAGAAGGTTCTCCTGACGTATGCGGCCTGCTAATGGGCTGCAGTATTATCTCCTCTGGTATATCATAATGCGATCTATTCTCTTGCATGGTAAACTGGAACCCATGTACCGGTCTTCCCTCCCACTCATTTCTCTGATTGTGATCTCTATTCTCCTCTGGCTGCTGCCATCCAGGACTTCTCTCCCTTCTCAATCCCAGGCCATGCTCTTGCCCCTGAACTGAAGGCTGCCCTTCCGCTGAGACCGTCTCATAAACACTAGCAACTCTCGGTATTGGGGGCAAGCTCGGTGGATGAGGGGAGACAGGCGATTCGACAAGCACAGGCGATGCATAATGCTCTCTTTGCTGTACTCCAGGAAGCCCACCATCTTCTCTCCTACTGAAGTAAAATGGACTCGGGCTGGGACTCTCGACACTGGCAATGCTCCCAAGACTCGTCGCAGAGGCAGCAGAAGAAGGACCATGACTCGAGCCTGGGGGCTGTAGGAATCCAGAGGTCTGCAGGGAATGTGGAGTGGGAGAGGAAGGCGATGAGCCTGATCGCTTATGATGAGGGCGCAGTTTGGAGAACATGGTGATTGCTGGAATGTATGCCTATTTCCACATGAGGGATCGGTTCACAACTCTTTCTCGTCGTCCAGGGCGATTGTGGACGCTGAAGGGCCCTGTCGGTGCGATACGGGCATGAGGAAATGGGAGTATGATATTGGTTCGACCGGTCGTATACTCGGTGAGACTTAAGGTGGGAGGACGAATGCGAAAATGCGACACGGCGACTAGAAGACGCGGGTATTCTACAACAATGGATAGGCTCTATTCTCCAAATAGGGCGTTGTGGAATTGGGGGGTGGTACGCGTCTGTGATTGATTTCCAGGCTGTAGTTCTCGGGACATTGCTGACTTGACTAGAAGTGGCCCCTGCGCAACGCTCGGCCCGGCTTCTCGCCCGCATCACCACCGTATTACCTACAACCTAATCGAGTCATTATACTCTCTATAATCACTGTATTCACTAAATAATTAGTATTTTGATTTAACTGGCTACGCTCTACAATCTCTGCTATTTTTTATAACGTAGAACCCTCTATAGTAGTACTTTAATAACTAATAGTTTACTATCGCTAAAAATACGCTCTATTACGTATATACCTACTTTTAAGACTACTATAAGGCTTTTCTTCTTACTTCCGCTTTTAGTAAGCTTCTTTTACTCTCTCTCTTAGATTCTTATATATTTAGCTTCCTCTTNACTTAAGTAGGTATTAGGATAACTAATTATAATAAAGCCTCGCTTATATATAATAGTAAGCAGGAGATACGTTAAATATAGAAACTATAAAAATTAGGTTACTAGGCCTTACTACTTAGTAGAGAGGTAGAGGTAGAAATAGCGGCTACCCTAACTTAACGTCTAGTATAGTTTAAGCGAGGTTATCTCGGCTACGGTTATTCTTAGTAAGCCCGACGTGTTTTAGACTCGTTTTAAGTTCGTGTAGATGAGGGAACGGTAATTGCACGGGTAGATTACGGTTTAAAAGGCCCGCCTTTCCCCGCTATGTACATCCCTGACATGGTGAGGGCGTTCGCTCAATGTGGCTTCCGTGGGGCGTGATGAAAACGTGAACAGGTTTGACAAGGTACGGATGGTATATAGAATATTGGATAAACTGCTTCTCAATACTTGAGCGTAGCGCCAGATTCGAGGGTTTTAGACTCCGTAAGCAAAGATTACCAGAGTTGAATACTGGAAAACGTGATAACCATAATGCGCTGGCAATCGTTACTCGCGAGGTCCACGAATTCCGCACACCCCGCGACCCGATACTGCGCTCAGATGCCAATCTATAAGGTAGATCATTGCACAGGACCCGAGTACTTACTGTGGTACTGTGTACTAATATCAGGGAGAGAAGTCGGCAGTTCCTGTGGGAGAAAGCTCTGTCGGTGGCTCCCAGGCCATTAGGAGAGCGAAATCTTCGGTCGTCCTTGTGAGTGCGAGTCTTCTGTACTGTCCTGGTTGTACAATCCTAATTAAAGAAGGGAGCGGCGATGACGAAGAGGAGAGAAAGAAAGTGGGTGAGAAGACTCCGGGATTTATACGATAGACATGGGCCCGGTATAATTATAGCTTACAACGCGGGTACATATACGGACAGAATCTTCCCCTCCTCCACCGCACAATCTCTCAAGACTATCTACTTCTTCACCTTATCCTCAAAACTTCTTCTAAGTTCTATACAACTCCTCGCATTTCAAAGACTATGAAGCTCCTACTCATTCCTGTTGCTCTGGGACTCTTTACCCAGTTAGTCTTAATTTCACTATTATCCTTCCTACCAACCTGTCTTATACTAAGAGATCTGTAGGTTAACTTTGGCATGTAAATGCCAAAGTAATAGCTCCAATCCCGGGGTAGTAGCTATGCCGACAAGACAAGCGTGTTATGAATGCAATGGACAGATGAGAGCTGGTGGCGAGGTTCGTGACAAGTGACCTGAGCTATCACAATATAGATTTCTAACACTAATAGTGCTCTATTCCGGCCAACCATCAATGCTTCTCTAGAAAGTGTGACACATACACGCCGGATGTAGTGCACAGACAGCCTTCATCATGCGACTGAGCGCTGCAGAGTAGGGTTTCGAAGCTGGGAACCTTACATGCCCAACTCCGCCATAAATCGAACTTCTTCCGCANTACGTAAAGTTATTTACTATTATATTAGTCGGTAGTAATCCCCTAGTAGAGAGACTATTAATATATTTAACGAGATCTAGCTACTACTAGCGGCTTAATAATAACCGTTTTTCGGCGCTATCTTAGATAGTCCCTTACGTCCCCTTATAGCGCCTTATAAGGGTATACCGGCTAACTTTATAGTATCTAGTATACTTAGAATAATTAGGATTATCGTCGGATTCTAGTACTTAAAGCGCCTTATCAATCGGCTTTATTTTAGTAGAGTTATAGGGGTTAAAAATGTGTACGATTTTGAGATTATAGT
>JEMP01000038.1:4393-220291 GCA_000738655.1 Venturia pyrina ICMP 11032 | reverse complement strand
TAAAGTTGTTTACTATTATATTAGTCGGTAGTAATCCCCTAGTAGAGAGACTATTAATATATTTAACGAGATCTAGCTACTACTAGCGGCTTAATAATAACCGTTTTTCGGCGCCATCTTAGATAGTCCCTTACGTCCCCTTATGGCGCCTTATAAGGGTATACCGGCTAACTTTATAGTATCTAGCATACTTAGAATAATTAGGATTATCGTCGGATTCTAGTGCTTGAAGCGCCTTATCAATCGGCTTCATTTTGGTAGAGTTATAGGGGTCAAAAATGTATGCGATTTTGAGATTATGGTGGGCGTGAAGCCGGGCCGAGCGCTATACAGGGGCCACTTCTACAGGGGCCACTTCTAGAGCTACAATCGTGAATCAGGAGAGAGAAATACGGAATTGTGAAACTCTCCCGCCCACAACAACAACAACAAACACACTCCGAGGGCCCGAATCCCAAAAAGACACTCCCGAGTCCTGTTACCTACACAGTACAACAAACCCCCAAGCAATCCTCAGCCCCCAGACAAACCTCTGCATGCATAAACCCCCCATCCAATGACGCAGACAGCCAGCAGAACCACCAAGAGGCCGAGTAACATCAAAGGGCCTCCCTTACATCCGAACGCGAAAAGTCCTGCCCATCCACAACCCAATCACCATCCACTATCCCCATCCCTCACCTCAGGCTCTCCCCATCAAAACCCATCCCATCCACCCACCACCACCACCACACGCAACTCGACGCAAACTGTTCCAAAGACAATCACCAAAGTACCTATATATAAAACAACCTCAACCCAATCCCCACTCCTCCGCCCCAAAAAGACAACCCCAAGACATCCCCCAAGCCAAACCCCACAAAGAAAAAACCCCATGTACCGATCACCAAACCGCTCCAAAAAAAGACCGTAGGTAGCAAAACCCATCCAGCACCAGCACAATCACCAATATAAAGCCCCATCCCCTCCCAAAAAAAGACCGTAGCAAAACTGAACCCACTGCATCCATCACCACCGGCATCACCAACAAAAAAACCCCATCCCCTCCCAAAAAAGAAAAAAAGACTACAAAGGCCACAACACCAAAAACACGTGGACACCGTCCCACGCCCAAGGGAAGAGTGTGTACGGACCCGAACAGATATTAATACACACCAACTGAACGAGTGGAGGCCAGGATAGATCCAAGCACCGAGTACCAGGTATCCCAACAAGAGAACCCACACACCCGCACAAATGAAACCCCCTTCCAAGCTTCAATCAGAAAACCTAACAGTAGTACTCAACCCAACCCATGATAGCACCACCGCCATCTTTTCCAAACTCCCCAAGAAAGGACATCAATATCCACAGGCGTTCCATCGACATTGAATAAATTACTCAATAAGGTATATGATAAAACACGACAGGTGCAGTAACAATCCCACCTCCCACCTCTATCCATCGAAAACACCCGCGCTTCAAACGCTCAGTCCTCACTCTTACAAAAATTCGACCCTGAAGGACGAAAGTCATCCACAATCTCCAAACCAAGCAATATCATATCTTTCCCACTCCCTTGCCCGGGATATCAATCTTCGCCATTTCAAGCCTGCTACCACCAGGTGTTTGTAGCATATTGCTCAATCTCAAATTACCGCGCTTGAGTTTCGAGTGCTTCCTTAGTTTTTTCCTGGCAACCATCACCGGGACACTCGATTTCGTGACCAGGTAATTGCTGAATGATCCGAGCAGGACTCCTTTCAGTGCTGAGCGACCACGAGATCCGAGGATGACGAGTGTCGGTTCGAGATAATCAATCTGTTCAGACATCATTAGTATTCTGCTTGTGACAGACTTTCAAAAGGCAAACAACTCACCACCTCTGTAATCATATGCTTAGGACTCTTGCAATGAAAAACCTCAACAACAACCCTGACTTGCAGCTTTGTCTTCCGCAACAACTTGATGCACCTGTCTGTAATCTCCTCGGTCGCAAAATAGCGTTCCCTCTCCGCTTTGTCCATCGTTTTCACATCTGGCGCATTCAATTCTCCCCTCTCCTTACTCTGCGCGCTTCCAACATCTGAGGCGGTTCGGCCGCGCGGTTTCTCACCTGGCACTGTCAGTACATCTTGATGACTGAGTGTGCGCACAATAGCTGCCGCATCTTTCATCGTTGAAGCACCTTCTCCAATACCAACGGAGCTGGGGCCATCACCGCCAGTCCCAGCTTCTTCATCAACAGCGTAAACGGCTAGCAAAGTGTCCCCGTCGCGCAAGACCGTGCCGATTGTCCATTCGAGTGCATACGCTGCCTCTTCGCTGAGATCGGTCGCGACCAGGTACATTCGTTGTCTTCGCAAACCCTGCTCCGCTTCCTGTTGATATCGTCTGTAATCGCCTCGTAAGATTTGTCGTATACATCGATATGCAGTAGGCGTACTGTGAATAGGTGAAAGGGTCAATGTCATTTGCTGGGCTGTAGTGATATCAGTCCGCTGCTGCTCTTCGTCACTATCGAGAGGTGTGTTGACTCCTGAAGAATGGCCTGCGTCGAATGAAGTATTCGGGTGAATAGTCCCTCTCTTTACGCTCAGTCTTTGGCCTCCTGGGCCCGTCAAAGTTACTGTTGGTTCGAGTGGCTCTAGAAGTGATCGGACTTGATATATTTTTCCTGGATGTGTGTTAGCAATCTGTTTGGTCACCTTGACAGCGCCCAACTCACGTTCTTCCTCGGCGGCGGCAAGCAAGCTCTTGGGAGGTTTCTTTTCGTCAGCGGCTCCTGACGACCCTTTTCTTGTCCTGCCTCGACCTCGGTGATCAGGGTGCCACTCATCGTCATCATCACTACTGCCCAGTGATTCCTCTTCTTCGGTACTCTCCCCATCAGCGTCTTCATGAATGTCCTTTGTCAATCTGACCCCTCCATCCGGAGCCAATTCCTCTCCTTTTGCAAGATTGACACCCTTGCGAGTTGGCAAACTTGAAAGTGACCCAGAAGATTTCAGCAGTGCCGCATCTGACAATCTGCGGTATGCACTGTTCAGATCAATGACCTGCCCATTGTTCGAAACATATTTGCCTGGTCCTGTCATCAAGCTAGACGAGTTGGAGTTCAGCCTGTGCCCTGGACTTTGTGACCGACTTGTGTGCATGCCAGGAGCCGGCGATATCGACTTGGCGCCCTTCAACAACAATGAACCCCTCCTCTCCTCTGGCATATTACGTGGGCCACTGTCCAGCGATCCAAAAATGCCAGTCATTGCGCCCTGCTTTTTCTTCCCTCCTAGTGTGACTCTTTTCGGCATGGACTGGCTGTCAATGCTCGGCATCATGCTAAACTGGTATTTCTCCTCTGGCCTCATGTTTGAACTGGGCATTCCGCGTCCTCTGGGAATACCTGGAGGAGAGCTGGAGCCGTGTGAAGGTCTGTGAGTTCGGGGCGGGCCGAGACCTGGTATAGGAGGAGAGTTTGTGTCTAGCATACTGCGGTAGGACTGCGCTTGGCCGAAGGTTGAAGCAGTTGGACTCGTCATTCCGACTGGTAGTCCTGCGATTGAGTGCCTTGCTGAGGGCCCAGGACCAACATCTAGCATGCTGCGCACTGGCGACTGTGCAAACCCAGGACTTGACGCTCTCTGAGACGCTGTCTTCTGCTGCGAATTGGGCTGCCTCCCCTCCAGGATAGCCATGACCTCGTTCACTTCATCGTTGAGAGCGGTTTCGAGCGACATGGTAGTGGTGTTATTCGACCTGCGATAATTGTTGTTGCGAAGGGAGGAGGAAGAGCGGTGGGTAGGTGTTTGGGAGCGAAGTGAATGAAGCTGAGCTCCAAGAACAGGAACGATT
This sequence comes from Venturia pyrina ICMP 11032, assembly GCA_000738655.1. Classification (NCBI taxonomy): domain Eukaryota; kingdom Fungi; phylum Ascomycota; class Dothideomycetes; order Venturiales; family Venturiaceae; genus Venturia; species Venturia pyrina. The sequence goes on along the minus strand of JEMP01000038.1, from coordinate 216,460 downwards.
GCCGGAAGGTGAATGTCGTATCAATTGAAGCTATTCCTCGATTTCAAGGAGTAGAGGCGGGTGTATGCAACACGTGAGGTGAATGTCAGGCCATGAGTATGGACAGATGAAGCTCTGGTGTTGTGGTCGTTGTCAGTCACAAGGCTGATGGTTGAAGGGTCAAGCAACCAGGCGATCACTTGTTCAAGTGTGAATATGAGGTAAGTCGAGACGATGATTGGGCACGGTTTTGGGAGCGGTTTTCCGACCTCTGTTGGAACTGGTTCTGCGGTGGGTGGTTGGTGATTCAAGTCTCGTCGTCAACGTATTTCATTTCGTCGTTGAGGTTGACATGGAAATGGGACATGATCTTGAGAAGAGTGTGGATTGAGATTGTTCGGCGATTCAATTCAGCTTGGCGGAAGCTGGGGATGGGAGGGAGAGAAAGACTGGCAGAGGTTCGAAGGTAGTTCTACCGGGATTCACGAACAAAGAGACGCCGCTAAAAAAGCGCCTGCCAAACCCTCGGAACTCGCCCAATGCTTGTCGGGACAGGGCACCAAGGCTAGAACAAAAGCAAGCCTACCCCCTCGGGTCTCCCAGTCATCTCTGCCGCACTGCCTGACCCCGAAAGCACTGAACCATTCCTTCTACAAGTCACTCTCTCTCGCTGTCCACAGCCGAAGCGAAGCCAGTGTGCGACACGACACCAATCTCAGGATATGCTGCGCCTCAATCGCTTCCTTGGCCGTGGACTTGGCTGCGTCCCTAGAGTGGAGTTGGACAGGGAAAGTGAAGGACCTCAGCCGTTGTGCCCGAGAAACGCACAAGACATCCCGAGGGCGAATAAAGAATTCCGTGCTGGCAATTGGACATACGGAGGTAGGACATGGCAAGAAACACTGATTTGCGCTGCTCTGCTGACCCAGGATGCAACAAATTTTGTGTGTGTGCTGGCAATGATACTCACTAGGAGTAACCCTTCAATTCACGTCCACGCGACTGGCTGTATTTTCAAGAGTGATAACGTGTATCATTTTATAACTCTAGACTATCTGTGAGGATGTACAACAACTGTCCACCATCTACAAAGTCTGAGCGTTTACCGAATACTGAATTCCCAAGAGCAGAGAAACAATCAATCCAGGAACTCCATTTTGCATTTTCCATTTTCGATCCAGAGGGAACATCCAACGAGTCAGCAAAGCAACTTGCAAGAATTCATCCCCCAAAGAACCATGCCATCTTTCTACACCCAGAACTGGCTGCCCGCAATCCTGGCGTGGACACCCGATGTCCAATCCGCACCCGTCGCGCTGAACTCAGATTCAGAGCCTACGTTTTCGTGCATGGCCGAGTACAAGTACTGAGCTCCACGTTCAGCAACTCTATCAGCGAAGTAAGCTGGAGTCGCAATGGAAACAGCTTTCGTCGCACGGTAGTAGCCGTAGCACATGGCCAAAGTCTGTTACTGGTCAGTCTTATATTGTCAGAAAATGGACTTCTTGTTACTCACCGTCTTTTCTATGTCTGCAGCATTGAAGCCCATTTCATTCTTGATGACAATGTAATGAGCTGGGCGTGCAGTCCCCTGGAGAGCCTTGTGAGGCTGGAGGTAGAAGTCCCAAGCCTTATCACCATAACCAGTGACGTGGCGATCCACCACGGTTCCAGGAATAGTATTGTATGAGCCCTTCAACGAGTCTCGTGGATTGACATCTGCGTGATCTTTGCTTGTGGGATAGAAACGTGTGTGATGACGCTTGCCAACAATCTATCAAACTATTAATATTGAGGGATTTCGCAGCACAGCAAATACTCACAATGATCGAGGTCTTTGGGTGCTTGGTCTGAGCACCATAGAGGAGCTCGAAGGCCTTGACGATCGAAGGAAATTCGGTGTTGAGTACCAGCCTGAACTGTCCCTCCGAGACACCATCGCGATAGATCAATACCTTGGTAGGCAACCTGCCCCCATTTTTCTTCCTAAACACCTCGAGACGACCTTTCATAAGTTCTGTCAAGCCCTCCACCATCTCGACGCGGGAAGTTTGAATGCGAACATCAGCGGTCCAGCCTGAAAGGTTGGCATCATAGCTGGAGACGATAGCAGCAATACTTGGGGCCTTGCTTTGACTGTCGGGGGAAGGATGGGTGACATCAATACCGACCACCATCGTATCTTTGTCGATCAATTTGAGATGTTTCTGGTCAACCGACCAGGCCTGTCCTCCAGCCTTGGCGCAGAATTTCAAGGCAAGATTGCCAACCAGCATCATATCTGGGCGGACATCCGGCTTGACAGGGACGATCTTTTGGCAGTTCTCATCCTTAATCAAGACAGTCTGGATGCCGTACTTGACATCGCCCATCAATTTGATGAGAGAATACAGGACCTTGTTGTAAGAGGGCACGGCAATCAGGCACCAAGCTACGCCCTTGGACGACATATCCTTGAACTTGGCATCGAGGGCGCCCTTGATCCTGTCCGTATTTTCTTTGTTAGCGGTCCCCCCGAGTACTAACGTGCCCAGTGGCGGCTTTGCATCGGCAATAACCAGTCCGTACCCTTTCAGCTGCTGCACGACTGAGGCGAGACATTGTGAGAAGTTTTGAGTATATGGGGCTCGCGGTCCTTCCTGAATCTGGAATCCAGTGAAGATACCGCCCAGTTTGGCACCTCGGTTGAATTGTTGTCCTGAAAGGTTCCATCCGCCGTCACGTACAGGAGTTGGTTTCTTAAACGAGAGCGTAGGAGCAATGAGAATTCGGGCGGGTACTGTCAGCATCTCGGTTCCTACGGAAAGCCCAAACTTGCCAATATGAGAGGCCTGCTTGTCCGAAGTAATCGACATCACTTTGAGTCCGTTGCCTTCGATCGATGCTGCGTTAAGATTCGGGAAACGAGCAGCAAACATGATCATGCTCGCCGTTTCTTCTGGAGACAAGGCTCTGCGAGCTGGTTGGCCTCCGACCACGTAGCAAAGCTCGGGCGGGATGAGCTGAGGATCGCTCCTTGTCCCACAGTTGACCAATGGCATGTTCGCAGCCGACAAAGTCTGATTATATTCTATAGATGGTTAGCGTTGCATTGATTTTCAAGTGGACCGACTAGCTTACTCTGCTTAAAGAACTCCTGGACCGTCGTCGTGACCTTCTTGCCAGCGGCATTCTCCCACTCAAATCTGTGTTGCTGGCTTGAAGTGCCCATCTGAGGTGCCAATCCAAACACAGATTTTACTTTAACGACGGTGACCACTTTCCCGGACGCGTCCTTCTCGGTGGTATATTTGGTCAAAACTTTCAATCCTTTGATGAAGGAAGATAGGTCCTGCAAAACTCGTCGATTGGTAGGGTCTTTGCTCCCAAGGAACTTGGTAATCAGCAAATGCAGAGGCCCTGGTTCGTAGAATGCTGCGGCTGCGACATTCAAATTGAGAAGAACTCGCTTAGGACCCAAACGAACAGAGGAATAGTAACCACGGAGGGCAAGGAGACCGGCGCCCATATCCATTGACTCAACGTTGGGGTGGCTACCGAATTGGTGTGTGAAGGGGAAATATTTATTCTGGCCCATAGAAGAGATGGTGTCCTCTACATTAGGAGCACGCGAGAAAACGATGTTTAGTGCTTGTCGAACGTCCTCTTTGGGGCCGTAGGCTCCGCCTCCTGACGAGTTGCTCACGTATTTGAACAACTCGTTCACGGCGTAGGACGTGATGAACTGAATTTTGAGAGTCCTTTCACGTCTCCTTCTCGCCGCTTGTCGACCGGCCTCTTCATTTGCCGATGGAGCAGGGAAAGGTTTCTCGTATCGGTCGTACAATACGATCTTGAAAGTGGTGCGATCCGTTGGTCCAAGATCCAGCTTCTCATTAGTATAAATGGTCTTGCCGTAATCTGAGGCTGCCGTAACCTTGGCGAACAACTCTTTGGTAAGGAATTGCTCGATGTAGCGGCGGATCTTCTTACGGGCCAATCCAGCATCTGGCTCAATGTCCACCTGGTAACGATATAGAACCTGTTTTGTATTCTTCAAGGCGATGCCGAAGTAGTTTGTCCGAAGGACAATGCCCTTGCCTTCTGCTCCGTAGGCTGGGCGGCGAGGTAGGCCGTCCTCCATAGTAAGGGATCCGAGGGCATTGGTCGGGTCTTTGATAACAGCATCTTCGAACCTGGTGATCTCGGCATCTGGTGTCGCGACAGGCTCACCCTCTCTAAGACATGGTTAGGTCTGAGCAAGGCCACTAGCAAGGCTGGATAACCAGTGCTGAATCGGTCGCAACTTTTCGAGGTCTTGAAAGATCCACTTACTTGTAAATTCCTTTGGGACCCCCTCCACCACGTCCCCCTCCACGAAAACCTCCGCCGCCTCGGCCTCTAACAGAACCGCCTCCTCCTCGGCCGCCACGATCACCACCACGATCTGAGTAACCTCCTCGACTTCCTCCGCCACCACGTCCACCACGATCGACGTATCCGCCACGACCGCCACGGTCTCCACCACCACGACCGCCACGGTCTCCACCACCACGGCCGCCACGGTCTCCACCACCACGACCGCCTCGATCTCCACCACCACGTGGGCCTCCACGGCCTCTTCCTCGATCTGCCATTGAGTCTCTGTTCAACACGTCAGGAAAGCAAAAGATGTGTAAGTCAAGCCTCCCCTCAGCAATGAAAAGTACGAGTACAGAAGAAAGACTGGACCCAGAACACTGTATAACGATCCACCAAAAGAGTCAGACAACACCCAGCAACCGGCAACCGTCTCGTATGAACAGTACACCAAAGAACAACAAAGCCGCTAAACGAGAGGGGAATAAACTTACAGGTGTCGGTGCTGTTATGTATGAGCGGTATGTGTATCGGCGAAGAAGTTGTTTTGTCCGATCCGGTGTCCTGTAGGGTGTCTACGTGTATTGGTGAAGATGTTGTACTGGGAGCCTCAGAATAGGATGGAGTACTAGTATCGGGAGCTTAAATAGATCCCAAGACAATAACCCGAGACCCGTTTGACAAACAAACCAGAGACGATAAAGGGACGAGGTGTTGAGGCCGCGTCACGGGTGGGTGGTTATACGAGTGTCCTTTCACAGCTCCGTCGCTATGATGTGGCGATGGCGTGACAATGGATTGAGACGGGACGGTGTTGGTGTGATGGGTAATCGAATGGCAGGCAGTGTAGAGATGGCTATAGGTATAGAGAACTTGAAGGAAGCAGTGACGTTGGTATCGAGAACAGTCGAGACGTAAAGGTAGAACGAATAAGACACGGAGCACCGCACCTACCCCCCTCCCGTCATTTCGCGTGTGGCCTGTGTGAAACAACCCCGTCCCCATCGCGCTCGGACACCCTCGCGCAGTCACGGGTAAACAACGGCATCACCGTGCAGCAAGCGGTGAAGCATGCCTGTCCACCGCAGCCCGATACGACAGACGCGACAAGGCTGGAAATCCTTCCTCGCTAGAAAACGGGTATGCAGACACCCACCCATCATTTCAGCCTTTCGCGTCCTCGCTGCCAGGCTAACATGAATACATACATTACTGACCGGAATCTTATTATTAGAACTACTAGGCATCACCCTTCTAGCTCCGTACGACTTGTCTAGGCTGTTACTTATCGTCGCGCATCAGGACCTGTCTCGTTGTTCGATGGTAGAGCGATGATTGGAGGCTCGATGAATGGACGTGTCGTTAATTGACCCGACGCCATTGGTAACACCTACCTTGTGTGTTGAAGCGCTACTGATCACATCATCATTTGACATTTCGACAGCACAACGATATTCAAACTACCTTATCTTTGGAAACTTCTTTCGCCTTGAGCTTCGGTGCGAACACCAAAGCCAAAAGGTAAATCAACTTGTCAATCAACCATTCATCTCTCTGCACCCAAATCTCCCCCAAATCTCAAATTCCTGAATTTCTGATACTTGTCGCGTCCTGTCTCCCTTCCTTTGCCGCTTTTTGTTCTTCACATCATGCGCCTCCTAGCGCTGCACAATATGCCAGATACCACGTCCGACTCGCCCCGCCATCAATCCAGCCGTAATCAAAATTCTGCTGTGCAAAAAATGTATACGCAGTCTGAGGATCCGCAAGCGCGAGGTTGGCATACAGGATCCCACGCCACCCGCCACCGACTTGATCAACACGATTATCAGAGAAATAGGTATCCCATTCTTCGCGAACTGTAAAAGCCATTAGCAATCGCCCAAACAAAAAGACAAGAGGCAAATCCGCCCTACCAAATCTCGGCGTCCGAATAAGTGCCGAACAAGCGTTCAAAGGAATCATATGAATCCCCTGCACAAACTCCGGATTCATCCCGAAATAAGTCGCATGGTCGACTTTGTTCTCGAATGTGATCCCAGTCACTTTGTTCCCCCTGATCTGTTCGGGTTGCGTGGTATTCCCCTCCTCCATCAAAAAATACATCTGGAACACCCTCTTCTGAATCGCCAACATCAAATCCCCCCTCGCTTCTAAATTCGCATCATCGATGGTGCGACCCCACATCTTCAAAGCATAGGATGCGAAGGAATCCTCAGAGGTGGATTCCTCGTCTTTCCCATCGCCGGACTCGAAGAGGCCTTTTGCCCACGAGTGGCCGTGGTACCAGTCGAAAGAGCGGGAGAAGGGGAATTCGGCGTCGTTGACCGGGTTTGCGAAATCTCGGATGAGCATTTGTATCCAGTTCTTGTTTCTGCCGTTGTTTTCGTGGAGCCACGTTGGGTCGACCATTCCGATGACTGAGGCGGCGTAGACGAAATATCCATAGTGGAAATGGTGATCGTTGTAATATCCGTTTCCGAAATCTGCGCCGGCGTCTTTGAGACCGGCTGTTGAGACGACGCCGCGCCAGCCTTTTTCGTAGACGAGGGGGTTGATTTGTTTATTTTCGACGAAGATGGCGATGCATTCTTTTAGTTTGTTGAGGACTTTCGTCGCTAGTTCTGGTGGGGCCGGGACGAGGGAGTGGAGGACGTAAAGTATCATTGCGAATTTGCCGAGGCCTTTGCCGCTGAAGTACATGCTGTCTAGACAACATTGGCCTTTGAAGTCTTGGTCTGCTTCTGTATGGGCGGCGGATAGGATGGCGGATGTGGCTTGTGGGGATAAGCTGGTGATGGAGCCTTTTTGGGGCGTCCAAGGAGCGAAAGACATGGTTGTTGGGAGAGCTTCGGAGAGGTGCCATGAATCTGCTTGGACTGCTGTAGCGAGGCCTTTTGTGGTCGTTTGGAGACGTAGGGGCGTTACAGAGCCCGCGGTGTCGCGGGTGAAGGAGGCAAGGTGGTGAGGAAGTGCGTACCTGTCTTCAATGAGATCAATCTCGACAGTGCTCTGAGTACTTACATTATTAAAGGATTTGGGATGCCTGCTTTCTCCCAGGTGAGGCTGTAGCTGCCTTCTTCACCATTGACGTTTCCACTGACTGTGCATGAGACAGCATAAGCACCAGCACTTCGATCATAAACATCCTCAGGAGAGCCATGGGGCAGTTTCGCAACTTGAATAGTTCCCGTAAACCCAGCCCTGGCCTTAATCTCGTGGTTACTAGTCTTATCAAGGCTTTCCATTCCTTGTGCATTTCGAGGAGTCAGATAAAGCAACCAAGTCTTACCATCCTCAAGAATGATTCTGAACTTGCTTGTGGCACCATTATTCAGCTGTCCTGCTGGTTGTAGATCTCGGAAGAACACCGAAGACTGGATGAGCGGAGTACAGTCTTTGTAAACGCCAGTCACAAAACCCATTCCTTGCAAAAGAGGAAAAGTGATGGTTGGAGTTGCTCCTTGCTTTGGTGAAAAGTTGGCGTTAACGCTGAAGGACTGTAAAGAATCGTTCGTGAGGACTGTTTGGTCTCCCAACTCGACAGCGGATAGTAGGATTGATTGTATGCCTATATCACCATCAGCTCTTCCTAATTTCTCAAGAAAGAAAATACACCTTGCTAACCAATAGGATTGATGTAGTATTGGCTTGCCCCAGACGGTGTCGCGGGCCCAAAAGCAAGCTGCTCCCGATTGACCTGGGAGATAGAAAGTCCCCAACTTTTGGCATTTCCTCCACCTTTAGCCCAGGACACAGAATAAGGATGGGTCCAAACGGAGCACCCTTGATTACCCAGTACGAAATTGGCATAAAACGTGCTGGTCTGGAGGGGGATGTCTGGACATGGATCCATTGGATGGCATCCAGGGTCGTCAACTTGCCCATTTCGAGAGCGTATGGAATCTCGTGGGGCAGGATGATCGGCACAGTGGTCGATGATTATTCCATTATTGGATATTGGAGTGAATATGTCATTTGAGGTATTGTTTCTTGTGTGTGCTGGTTGTGGCTGTGGTTGTTGATAGGAACTTTGTTGCTGAGGCTGATTGTAATTTGGAGCTTGATACTGATTTGGAGGCAGCGATGCTTGATACTGATTCGGAGGTTGGTATTGATCCTGAGGCTGATATTGATTCTGGCCTTGGTACTGATTTTGTCCCTGGTATTGGTTATGTCCTTGATATTGACTCCCACCATGATATCCCTGAAACTGGTTCGGCGCTTGATACTGACTCGGTGGCGCCTGACCTTGATAGTACTGATGTTCTACATTTTGCTGTCCCTGATGATACTGCTGTTCCTGGCCCTGAGGATGATAATATTGATTCTGCTGCTCGGGAAGTTGTCCGCCGGTTTGCTGGTTATTTTGCTGATTGTTTTGCTGATGTCGGACATCTTGGACAGCTTTGAATGCGGCTTCGGCATACTTCAGGAAGGGCTATAAGTGGTTCAGTATTCGGATGAAAAGAAGTGTGATGAGTCGGGGAAAGATGAGGGAGTTGAATGAGAGCGAGCAGACTCTTACCATGATGAAGTTGAAGTCAGCCTATCACCGCACTGGTTGTGACTGTAGATTCAACGACGTATGATTGTGACAGTCAATGCAAGTCGGTCGGTAAGTAATCGAAATGGACGGGGAATCAAGCTGCACACGCGATGTTATTGTTGTTGTTGCTTAGTTGTCACGATGTATGACGTTGATCTCCGAACAACTCAAATAGGCAAGCCAGACAATATATACGATACACGATTTGACATGTACAAGATGGAATAATTCAGATGGCAAAAGAAGGTTTTTGTACATTCTATCACAATCATTGCATCCCAAGACTTATACCATAGGCTTATCCATAGGCTTAATAATGCTGCCCGCCTTAACAAGGACTCTTGGCTTCGTACTCTCCTGAAACACTTCCTTGACATTCCACTCGCTACCAATCGGCATGCGAATACTCCTTTCATACTCTGCCCGCGTCGTGAATGGGAATGGCAACGTCGTAGCAAGATATCCAACATTCTTTTTCACCCTCTTCTGATTGATAATGACATGCTTTAACTTCTTGTCCTTTCTGTCATCAGCTTTAATGCCTTCAACTTTCCGTAACCAACGGCCCGTATTGCGCTTCTTATCACGAGCGCTGACGCCTTCGCCGACCCAGGAGCCCCAACCGGGGAGAGTGTCGTCGACGATCTTGTCGTCTTCGTCGAGGACGGTGGCCTTTTTCTCGTCTTCAAATGCTTCTTCCACATCGTCACCTGCGAAAGCTCGGCGAAGGATTTCTGCTTGGTCTACAAGGCCCGAGTCCGTGACAGGAAGTACCTCGTCCTCTTGCTCTCCTTCCGAGAGCTCATTATCATATTGGACTGTTACCCAACCGTCGGCATCTGGTTGTGAGTGTTTCTCGCCAGGAAGAAGTTCTGGTCCTGCGTTCGAAGTTTCCGAAGATTTCTTGTCTCCGGCTCCAATAACCTTGCCAGGCTGCCTAGGTTTTCCATTTGCCCGCGGTCTGGACAATTCTTGCGGCGCTAGCTTCTTGGATGTGGTTGTCGTGTTGCGAGGGAGTTGGTAATTCGCTTCGATGGCAGAGACAGTTGGAACGACGGCCTTGCTGACAATTTCCTGTCGCTCTTCGTCATCCGAGCCAAAAGCTTCTTCAAACTCGTTCTGCACGATAGAGACAGGCACAGGTATGCTGGCCGTTGTAGGTCCAAACAATTTGCGGCCAATAGTCGTATCTTCCTCGACCTCTTCGGACTCCTCCCCAGCCAACTCTCTTCGCATGCGCGCAACATCATCTCTATTCTGTGCGGTCCGCCGTGCTTCCGCCTCTTTCATGAATTTCATTTGGTGAAGCCCAGAGCCAGAGTCTCCGAGCTCGGGGCCGTCGAGTTTGCTCAATTTGCGCTGGAGTCTGCGGAATTCTTCGGTCTCATCATCAACATCAGAATCGTCCTCGCTGTCCTCGCTGCTTGAAATGGCATCGTCTGCACTGGCATCCTCATCTCGTACTTCCTTGCCCTCAATCCTCCTTCTCAATTCTTCATTTCGACGGGCCATTTCACTAACGCCACTCTTTGCATCGTCATCCCAGACCGAGCGTCCACTCTTCTTCATAGCCTTCGCCCACTTGCTGTCTCGATGCTTTGCACCCATTCGCTCCTCTGCTCGCTTACGATCTGCTGTCTCTCGCTCCTCTTCACCCATTTCTTCTTCCCCTCCTTCAGCAAACGCATCCTGTTCCATTGCCGCAAGCTTTTCACGCTCTTTACGATGCACACGGCGATACGATTTACTCTTGATCTTCTTGATGCGCTTCGCTCGAATCTCTTCGCGGAACATGAGATCTCTTGCTTTTCGTAGCTCAGCGCGTCGTGCCTGAACTTCCTCTATAGGCATTTTGTTGGTCCTCAATTCCTCAAAGCCAAGAATGCGCTCCTCTTCCTCATTCTGGTTGCCAGTGATCAACCCACTTTCTTGCATGATGTTTTGGATGGCGCTTTCGAGATCGTTCATGGGAGCAGTCTGGCTGGTAGGAAGGAGATGTTTGGACCCAAAAGGTTTCGCAGTATCAGGGTCGGCCAGAGGGAAGGAGAGGTGTTCTGCCTGTCGGTTTTGTTTGACAGTATCGTTCCATCGGTCGAGTGTCTTCTTGGTTTGTTCATTGGCGGCGATGCGATCAAGTTTGTCCTTTTGTCGTTTCGGGAGGCTGGCTGCGAGCTTCGGGTCTTTCCTGGGTTGCTTAGGAATGTTGCCGACTTGCTTCGAGATTGCCTTCAGTTGGGGATCTGATGTAGATGCCAAAATGTCCTTGATATCAAACTTTTCCGAACTGACCAGTCCCGAAGTTGACGGCGCCCGAGACTCGTGAGCATCTTTCTCGCGTAGTCTTGACTTTTCTTCCTTTGATTTTGGTTGTAATTTTGAGACGAGGTCTTGCAATCGCGAGAGTTTGTCCTCGTCGTTTTCGTCCTCCTCGAGATCTGACATGGAGGACTCGGAAGAAGCCTCATCGCCACTATCTTCGTCGTCTTGGTTGGAAGATCCTTTGTCGTCGTTGTCCTGGTCTTCCTCGTCGCTGGGTTGGTACTGGTCCAACATTGTAGCTAGATCAATAGCATCTTCTCCAAGATCGTCCTCATCCTCGTCTTCCGACTCGCTTTCTTCCTCATTCAAGTCCAGGTCTCCGTCCAAATCTCTTTTCGGCGCTATCTTCTTTTTCTTTTGTGCTGCCTTCTTTCCCCTGCCACCGGAACTTCCTCTGAACGTGAATCCAGAGAACTTTTCTTCGTCACTACTTCCAAAAGCCTCGTCTGAGTCCAAGGACTCGTCGTCATCATCGTCGACAACACCCATCTTCCACCTGTTCCCTTCACTATCGCTTCCCTCGCTCAAATCCAGCTCATCGTACCGTCCCTTTAGCGCTTTCTTATTTTGTCTTGAAGGACCATCTTCTTCGTCTTCCTCATCCTCGGAGTCTTCTTCTACGCGAGCCTTCTTGCGCTGAGGTTGATCATCCTCGGCGGCTTCACCAAGTCGATTGCGGCGAAGTTTATGGGTTTCCGGGTTCTGGATTGAGGCGATTGAGAAGGCGTTGAGCGTTCTCTTTTTCGATTTATTCTTTTTCGCGGGCCCCTTTGCCTTTGGTTCCGAGAGCGACGATCTAGATATCCGTGGCGGCATCTTGTTGTGCGTGTTCTTCTCTTTCAAACTGTGGATTGCCAAAATATTTCTACCACCAAGCACGAATTCAGGGTCCAGCATTTTCTGCATGCTATTATATCCGTCTTGGTCATCTGTATCATGTGTATTTTTCAGACCGGCTAGATTTAAAGTATCCATCCCGAACTTCGAGGTCGACATTTCAAAATCCAACTCCATTAACCTCAATTGAAGGACCAGATCATCAAAATGTTCCACTCCACAACGCCATTGAATCGCGCTCTCCGGCGCCTAGCCCTCACAACCAAGCAAGGACCAAAAGACTACTATAAAGGAACCGGGTCAGGTCGAATGGGTCGACACACGAAATCTGGAGGCTATATAATCGACTGGAACGAAGTCAGGACCTACGTCCCGCCAAACTATAAAATCGAGGGTTTAAATAAGGTAATCTCCCCTCACTCTCTAGGAAAAGGTGGTAGCTAATTGGGTGTAGTTGACTCCCTTTGTTTCAGCCCGTTTACCGAGACCTTCGAGAGAACAACTCATTGATACGGCTACTGGGGAGGTGATCAAGGATCCGAAAGTTGCTGGGAGGTTGTTTTTGAGGCGGTGGAAGACGGCTACTGAGCGAGAGGGCTCCAAAGTAAGAGGAGGTCGAAGAGGAGAGTGATGTGGAGGGAGAGAGTACAGAAAGAGCGCTTATGGCGTGGAGAAACAGGGACCTGTTCAAGTATGATAAGAGGAAAGCCCAGATCTGTACAACACTGTATGCCCTGGATCTTTGGGACGGCTGAAGATGAGATTTGAGGCAAATCAAGGCGTCCTGGGCCAGTTTTACTTCGAATGATGGAAATGAAGAGGAACTGGCGCATACATTGGAGGAGAAGAGCAATTTTATACAGGGACCGAAAGAGAAGCTGCGACATCTTAAAATGGTCCGCCGAGCCGCGGAGACACTTCTCGACAATCAGGCTGCCCAGAGAATCGCAACGATTCGCTGGTCCCCCGTACAGATCCTCCACCTCAACTCTTCGTCCTCCAAGGCATGGGCATCGCAACTTCCAGACTCTTAGATACTCAAGCTTTGAACCCAGCAAATACTTGAGTACGCCTCAATCCTACCAGGTGCCTAGACTTCGCCAACGAATTGTATCATTACATATCTATATGTGGACAGAAAAATGCCGTTCCTGACGCAACCCCAGCTTCATAGTTGACCAATGATTATTCAATGGCGCTTGTGTCACCAGAAAACACACTCAATCACTTTTGTGTCCAGCTTTGCAATGGTCTAGACTTCAGGAATGCATCTGGGCTATGAATCACAAGCAAATGAGAAAAGAGTAGTAGGGGAAATATGGATTGATGATTTTATGGCCTCTGTGTCTCTATTCCCGCAGTCAGCCGAAAAGGGACAAAAATATTGCATGCTTAAGTATCAGCATACACGAACTGCATCATACCGGTGACTCCAAGCCCGAATCTCTGGAAGATGGAGTCATGACTCTACCCTGTTGCCGGCATTGCTTTTCGACTCGTCTTATTTACCTGACTTAAGACCGCAACACCCACCACACTCGTATACTGGTGCTATAATGGAAAGAAAAGGGCAGGCGGAAATAAGGCCACCAAGAGTTACGAGCTTGGACAGCGTCGAGGCTTACAATGCTCCGAATAAAAGGCATGGTACGTGTATCAATTGATGGTAGTCATAACGTTGTTGCGATAACATTTTCAACATTGGCGGTTAGGTCGTGGCTATTGATTGCGTGGTGATCGGGCAATAAGCCACATCACGAAACTTTCACATTCGCGTCCAAGTTTCCATGATCAACAACAGACCTAACCAATATACTACTACTCAGTACCGTAAACTCCTGGTGCTCCGCTTTCGGATTAGTCGAATAGAGAATTAACATAATCTTTATAATCCAGCCCATCAGCCATCATCTCACGGTCTGTGGCATTAAGATTTTGATTACCAAACAGTTAGATAGCCAAGTTTACATAACGCGATCTTATCCTCCTTATCGTTGCACGAGATGCCGAGATTGTCGAGATTAGATTCCAATAACACCCCGTCCAAGGGGATAACTAACGAGCAAACTTAACCAAGTAAGATATCAGGAGATTTGTTCGTCACTGTCCCAAGCCGTTGACTGTTGCAGAATATACCAATTTTGGAGATTCCAAAGCTTAACGTCACGTACTAAGAATTCGTGGTCCTATAGACTAGCCCTCGAACTCTGAACAGATATCTCCGTGCTTACGCTAGAAAGTTCAGAAAGAGGCTGCAGTCGTAAGCACATTATTTTCTCATTTAACAGATCTCAGGATATAATTGAGATTCGCTCGTGAATCTACTATCCACGTCAGACAACAGTTTGTTTGCCAATGGTGACGAAAAAGATCGAACTATACGACGAGCGTCAGACAATCGTCCCACTTACTGTGACTAACCTGTCTACATAAGCTTAGAGTGGCTTCCATCTCATAGACCAAATACTTGCAGTCTAAGAGCGCATCTTTACCAAAACACAACCTCACCATGACCAGCCATTTCTTCACGCCGGAAAACCAGTCCTTTGACGAAACCGAGATTCCCCCCTCACCTGAAGCTGCGGCCATAGATCCCACTGTTGACAGCGAAATCGAGAACCGTGATCGGGACGAGCTCTGTTGGTATGGTTTGTGCGACAAGGACAGGTCGTGGGGTCAATGCATGGTTGCGAAGCTTGTTGAGGAACGAAGTTCTCATGGAGAGACCAAACAACAACTTGCGGCTATGAAGAAAGAGCGCGACATATTCAAGTTCTGTCGTCGCGTTACAAAGGGGGATGGGGCGATGATGATGGGCGTGATGGATGAGCATGAGGGTTGATTGAGAGGCGTGTTGGTAGTCTGGTTCGAGAGGGAATGGGATAAAGCAAGGGTAAGAGAGACGAGGGGCTGAGTTCGAAAGAAGATGATATGCATCGGGGATACTGGTGGAGAGTGGTATCATGGGTTTGAAAGATAGAGAAAGCTACCAATATTTAGATTCGAGCTGGTATGAATCTTCTTCGAATCGGAGCAGTTCGTACGTGATGCCACAAGGCGAAATGGGGTTCGCCTATGTGCTATCTACTGACAACGAGAGATGTCCTTGAGAAAGCGATTCCCAAAAATAAAAATGTTGATAATGATGAAGTCCCAAGTTGAATAGGAAACCTAGTGCTGCTGCCCTGACAAAGAAGAAAAGAAGACCTCGGCTAGAAGACAACTCATGACTCGCGTAGATTTCTCAAGTCTTTGCTTGCAAGACATCATCTACCTCCCATTATCTTGCCTCCATTACTGTATCCTTTCACGACCTTCGTCTCAGTTGAGGCGATACCACTGAGTCATTCGACAGTCTACTCGTGTTCCACTGCTGACCGTAATTGCTGCCGACAGTCACAGGAGCAGCAACGATATCGGCCGGGCACTTATTCTAGGGCGTCAGCCTGAACCATGTCAGACTCCGCTTTCTCCGAACACACAACGTGTACAGATATATACGAAATTATGAGTGTCGAACATCATAAAACAGCCAAATATCCCCCGTGGCGCAATTGGCTAGCGCGTTCGACTGTTAATCGAGAGGTTGGTGGTTCGAGCCCACCCGGAGGAGATAACCTGCCTGAGTGTTCAGGTACGACTTTTTTGCTGTTTCTGAGAACTGGCAAGTATCTAACCTTGGCTCATTCGCTCTCTTCACCTCCCGCACCATCTACCATTTGCCTTGTAGATATCAATGAGATTGTTTTTGCTCTCGGCCGAGCAATCACACGAAACAGCAAGGCTGAGAATACCCAAAAGAGATTAACAGATTGATGAGTCTGGTACTGAAAGCTCCGTAGCCTGACAAGATCATAGTCAAGTATCTTCACAGCTTATGTGCTGATCTACAGAACAAGCCAGGAAGAATTATTCGTCTCTAGATAATCCTATCCCAGCGCAATCATTCTCAAGTTTAGTAGTTGAATTGCAAGTCCAGTATATACATCAACTCCTTCTCAAACTTCAAAAAAGACAGCATCAACACCCAAACCATCGACAACAAAAAAAAGGCCTTCATCCACAGCCTCAACAACCATCATCAAACCTTCTCAAAATCCCCGACGAATGGGACCCTACAAACTCTTCTCCAATCAAAAGAGGCATCACAAAATCTACCTCCATATCTCCAAGTTCCAGAACCAAACATATCTAACGCACCGCTCCACTCCACGATACTCCTACCTCCATCTTCATACCCAGTATCTTACCAAAGCCTAGTATACCATTCCCCATCCAACATTCCATCAGCATCGTCATCTATACACCCGAAAACCCACTGTAAATGTTTAGTAACTATTCCATTCGCAACAACATACCCTGTCCCAACTATAAGCATCACAACGCGCAAGTGCGGATCCGCAATCTAGAGTTCCAGCTATCAGCCGCCAAGGACAGGATACGGAATTTGGAAGGTCAGCTGGCTGCCAGTGCTGCAGAGATACGTATGGACGATGGAGGAAGCGGAGAAGAGAGTAAGAGCGAGGGGAATGCATGCAGAGTTCCTATTCGCCTAAAGTGTGGTAATTTCTCTATCCTCTTCGTTCTTCTTCGCTCCTCCCTCACCCCCGTCCCCACTGTTCACACAAACCACCCCCAAAACCTCACCCACAACCCCTCGACAACGCTCATCACCATAACGAGCGCAATCAGACTCCCAATCAAAAAGACGAAAAACCAGATTCTCGTTCTCAATCTCGCAACTTCATTCGTATCCGCTATATCCCCCTTCTTTTTCCTCTTTGTCTGCCAAGACCTATCCTTCTTCTCCTTCACCTCTCCTTTTCCAGCTTCATTTTTACCAAACTGGTCGTTTCGAAGCATGTTTTCTAGAGCCTTGGTAGCTCGATTGGTGATTCATTTCTTCATATCTGTCTTAGTAGCAATATCGATCCAAAGGCGCGGGTGGAGAAGGCTGTGAACGATTTCAAGAGCACATGAAATCGATTTTCCTTGAATAGCCAACAGTGATTTCTCATGGAAGGCGTTGATGACGTTTCGTGAATGCCAATTGTCATGCACATTTGTTTGCTACGCATCACCAGGGGTTGAAGTCATCACCCCCCACGAGCAAAACTACCAGTCATCAATCAGTAGGACAAGCGAGTACTCTATGTCCTTGTAGTCACTCGACATCCGTCCGGCTGGTATAGTTTGGCGCAAACAATTGCCGCGGAGCGTGTATGGGTATGGGGTTCGAATTGGATCCCAGAACATTGACGATGTGGAGCACCGTGGTGCTTTGGAAATTTGTTGATACGCCCCGTGCCGAACCATTTTTTCAGAGCGGAGCTCACAAAGATGTTTAATAACACATACACGCCGCAGTCCCAAACCCGGTTTGATCGTCAGCCCAGTCGCAGATGGATGGGAGCCTACAGCAGCAAGCTGAAAACTCCACCACGGCATGCTATCAGGGACCCTGGTGAGAGTACCACATCCGAGCTCCAAGGCTCACTTTCTTCATGCTTCCAGTTGAAGATTGATGCTCCAGGGTGCAGGCTATTGTAGCCGCCGTTTGATTTTTGTCTGAAAAGACGACGTTATCGGGTCGAGATCGATATCGGAAGATTCTGGGTGGCCATGAAGGTTTCTCGAAATTCGATTTTTTCTCCAAGTCGCCGGGGCTGTAAATCATGGCTCTGCAGTCATGTCCTGATTCTTTATCACACGAGTCACAATTTACTCTCTTTTATCGGCCCCAAAGCTCCACTCATAAAATAATTTTCTTCTTCCTTTGCGCCTTCAGGCCCGAACATAACATACTCTCTTCCGCCTCGTGTTGTCCACCACGCGACGCAAATGCCGCTTCGTTCGGGGTCCATCTCACCACTGACAAGAACATCCCAGAGCCTTTTTCTGCAAACATTTTGCATTGAAGATTCTGGAACGAGAAGCACAAGCTCAGCGGCAAGTGGTAACCACTCTTCGAGTAGGTCAAGAGGGAGGAAAGGAAGGGCATCAAGGAGAGTCAGGACCAGAACAGCTTGCTCGGACAGAATGGGTTCATTGTCCGTGATCGCGATACCATGTGGCGGTAGTTTGGGCGGCAAGGGTGTCGTTGGAGCATTCAGAGCGCGGTAGCGAACAAGTTCCAATAGAGTAGCAGGGAGGTCTGGCTGCGTTGCTGATAGGGGTGATGGCGGGGCAGTGACTCGCAATAGAGTTTTGAATGCGAGCCGGAATTGTCTTGGTGAGAGATTGTCTGGAAACACCCTGAAGAGGGCGTCGATGTAAAATGGTAGGTGTTTGGCAGCCAAAATAGAACTTTGGGGTGCGGAGAAGACAGAAAGCATGACGCTATGAGCTGCTTCAAATATTGGAAGAAGGTTATCATTCCCTCCGGCGGCAAGGTAGGGCACTGCGGCCGAAACGAGAAGTTCCTCGTTCGTCTGCGCTGACAATACCAAGCTGAAATGCTCGGCCGTGTTAAGAAAGTATAGGTCCAGACATCGGTCCAACGGAGAGTCTGGGATTTCCCCAGGATTCGAAGGGCGGATGTCCCTGAGAAATGAGTCGGCTTGAATTGGATAGTTACCAAGAATGTCGATAGAAGTCAAATACACAAAGGTGTATTGCGAAAAGCTGTCTGTTCCGAGGCGTGATGAGATGAAGTAGAGATTGCGAAGCGCATGTAACGCTGAGCAGACAATCGTAGGCGCAACCGCGTTGGCAGCGAGCACTCCATCGTTCAGCGTTCGTCCTACAGCTCCGCGGAGAACAATGACGAGAGCGAATAAGGAGGCTTTGAGCAATTTCCACAAAGCAGGGACCGTCTTTGTCATGGTTTCTTCAGACAGCCTTTGCATCTCCACATGTGCATCAATCATTGAGAGCCTGCTCTGACGCCATTGATTGATGAGAGATTTTGTGAAGCCAGCGAGATCTTCCACCATTGTTTGTACGACCCATGAATCGGTTACGTTCTCGACGGCGTGTGAAATAAGCCGAGAGAGAGGTCCCAAAGACGCCACTAGAGGCCGCGCTAGTATTCTGTCGACTTGGGAGTAGGATTGTGATTTCATAGACCAATGCAATTGATTGTTTTTGCCCACAGATATATCCAGATCGATAGCTTCCAAAAAATATGCTGATTGTAGACCTTCATTCGAGAAGAATGCGCTTCCAATGAGGACGGGTAGAAGAAGGTTGTAATCCAGCTGCGTCCTTTCGTAGTCGGACAGCAATGGAAAGCTATGGTTCAGTGCCAGGGCGACACATTGTGCACCTAGCTCATCGCCATGTCGCGCCTCGTCCAAAGCCAGATTTGTAGCCTGAACAAAGGCGTGTTCAATAGTTGCTCTCATAGAAGCAGACAGCCTCTCGTCGTCCACCGGCCCAAATCCAACAAGCAATCCTCCAAGCACCATCACATGCTTCCATCTTCGTGATCGCTCGTCTGCACCTTTGATGACAGCTCTTGCCCAGACTTCTCTTGGTACGATCTCCTCTTCTGGCTGCGTGGGAAATTGTTGGACGTAGTCTTTATGTTTTCGTCGCTCAGCCTCATCTTCCTTCTTCAGTATGGCGAGAGTGGCCGAATGGAAGACTCCCATCATGCTCAGACATGTTCGCAGGCCTTCGGGCCGTTCCCATATTGCCGGCGCAATGAGTAGCTGTGCGGTGAGGAGTGTGATATTGAGAGGATTGTGAAGGGTGTTCAAGAGAGAAGCAGCGGTTCCTAGGAGTCTAAGTGGCTGTTAGCCTTGGTACGCGAGAGTCGCATATGTTTACTACCTGGGAGTATCTTGCTGGGCTGTATATGTCTGCAATGACCGCAGAAGGGTCGACAGCAACCTATCAGTAGGCATCTTCACAGGGTTGTATCTCACTTGGGCAACGTATGCGCATGTACATAGTAGACGTTTTGGCCTGTGGTGATGCCTCAGGTACTACGAATATAATGGATGGACCTCGGCGACCATACTCGTAAGGGGCTACCTATCTATTTGAGCTACTCCGTAAACCATTACCCAGCCCCAGCCGACATCACCACCATCGAGAGTTCCATCGCGTGTATCATCACCGAACGCGTCTCTCAACCATCTCGGTATGCCGCAGGCATGTCCTCGATCCTTCGCTCCCTGACGCCAGTCAATCCAGCACCCCGCGACTACGTCGTGCCGCCATTTCCAGCCCTCTACTGGCCCTTTCCCCTACGTTCAGGACAAGCAAGCTATCTCTACCATGCAACCGATATCTGGCGATTCACCGTACTATGGACTCTCCTTTTCTACGGAGCCGTTCATCTGAGCGCTGCTGGATATGCTATGATCATCGGCAGGAAGAACTGGAAAGTCATTTGGATTGTACCCGTCGTTTATGTTATTATTGGCGGCACTGAGGCGGTCATTGCTGGTAGTATCGTCGGTGGACTGTGAGTTGACTCTTTTTGAATTCTACTCCATATGCTCGGCAGGAACATCAGAATGCTTTTTGTGTCTAGGAATTTGGGAGCAAGAGCCATCTCCAGAAACAATGTGCTGACTGTTTGTAATAGAATTGGAGGTGTCTACAATGCGGGATACTTCAGAATGTCTACCTGGATACCCTTCGTTTGGGCTTTGATCAATACTTTGGTCTTGATCTTGTCTTCATTCGCCATCCAGGGAGGACTTTGATGCACCACACAATCCGCTATCGGTAGCAGCAGATAAACAGACTTCTTCAGCTCTTAACCGGTAGGCTCAGTCGACCAGAAACTTCATCCAACAGCGGCCACATCAAGCTATGTGCCGTTTTTCCGAATTCTAAGCAACAACAATCCAAATTGCACCAATCAGGCCATACCGAAACTGTCGGCCTCGTGAGTTGTATCTCCTGGTTTCGATGGCCGATGGAAACATACTAACAATGACAGAAGCCCTCCGTCACATGATATACTGAGGGTAGCCTTGTCATGCTAGACACACCTTTCGGACTTGGCTAGCCGGATGTAGGTCTTCAACCGACGATTATGTCAGATTTTAGACTATCGCGCTTGTATTTATAGGTTTTGGGGGTTTTATTAGTGCGGTTGCCGTTCCTTGAGGAATGTAACAAAGGCATATAGCTCGGAAGAGACCGACCACCGCATACCCATCTGACTTCCTTACATCTGCTTCACTGTCATCCTTCAATATTGCGACTCGCAATTTATCATGACGACAGTCAGCAACAAACCGTGGGCAGATCAGCCTTTCAGGCTTATTGCCTCACCTCGAGCCACAACTGGCTTGACGGACAAGATCACGCAGATAGCGACAGACATGGTGACGGTCCACAATACTTTCATCCGCGGTCTGAATACGATAGTGTTACAGGCCGAGCAGGTGCCAGCGCATGAGCACAGAAATTTCGTTGCCTACTGTGTCCTATGGGTTGAACTGCTCGAGGCGCACCATGATACAGAAGAGGAGTATTTGTTCGGTGCGCTGGATAAGAAATACGGCCAAGGAACAATGCAGCAAAGTTTTGATGAGCATGCAGCATTTCACAGCGGCCTCGAAAAATTCGCTGCATATCTCCAATCTTGTGCAGCCGAAGCGGAAGAATTCAGTGGAACAAAACTCGTCGACATCATCAACACATTCTCAGAGCCTCTAATCCATCACATGAGCTCAGAAATTGTCACTATCCTCGCCCTTACCCGATTTCCAGAAGCTGAGGTTTGGACAATTTTCGAAAGCACTTTGGCTGAAGCCTTGAAGAAATTGCACGCTGCTAGTTTGGTCACAGAACTGCCATATCTTTTCCGCAATAACGATGTCTCGTATGAAGGAAATATACACGCAAATTTCCCTCCTCTTCCACTGCCCATGAGCCTATTGGGAAGATATGGTTTAAGCTTGTGGCAGGGAAATTTGTGGAAGTTTGCGTCTGTTGATATCAGAGGGTACCCAAAAGAATTGGTCTATGCGAAGCATTATGAAATGGGCGACTCGAATGAACGCAGCGACTGAGTCTGTATTGCTCCCTTGAGAACAAAGTCGCTATTTTTCTGAGGTTGTCGGACCATCAAATATGATTCTTGGGATATCTCTTTCAGACTCTCGCCCTACGGTCTGAGTCTAGCCAAGCTTGAAAACAGCATCCTCCGCACGTCAGCAAGGAGCACAACTCTTATAACTCATTACGGGAGACCGTGCCCAGCAAACTCCTTGACTGGTTTCGCAGATATTGCAACTTCACGAACAATGGGAATGAGCTTCACATGTTATATAATGAAATGCCATTCAGAAGAGGCAAGTCGACAAAGGTGATACACTGAGGAAGTACTGGCAATGAGCTCTGCCACAAAAGCGCCTTTCTTCTACACTCGTGTCCCACCCTTGGGATAACTCACAAAGCCCTCCGTGTAATTCCAATGGATACGTTTCTGTGCTCCGTTTATGCAACCTCAGCCTCCCACCGCTTTATGAAGCAACCCACGCAGTATACATAAGCATCGCGAGATAGACAGCCAAATACTTATTTCCGCTTTCGAGATTCCCATGGGTACGTGCACAAGCACAAAGAGTAATCCCCAAGGATATCGTTACCACGTTAGCTATATCATCAAAGACCGCTTGATCGGCGTCGTCCTCCAGTCAATTAACCAGCGGTCTGCAAAGCGCTTTCGGAATCGTCCAGACTACGGTACGAAATATCGTCCTAACAACCGTCTTAACCAAGATCCAGATCACTGTCCAAACCGCCATTTCCAATGCCGCTCGCAGGCAAACCCAGATTATTTTCTTGGTTAACATGTTGGCTATCATTCTATTGGTTATTTCCAGGTCGCTGGCGATTGCTCTTTTTGGGTTGAGAGGAAAATGGTGAGTCGTTGATTTGCTTGAGTCGGGGCGTTTGAGATGGTGGATTTGGGATCGACGTTATGGAGCTATATATGCCTTGGAAGGGTTGTGAAGGGGAAGGGTTGGTGATTACAAAGGTAGCAAGAAAGGAGTGGGTATAAAGACGAGGTGTTTTTTTTTGTATTGGTTGTTGAACTAAATTCTAGGCATGTCTTTCGAAGGAAAGGTTTGGAGCTTATTTGGGCTATCAAAAGCGATATGGTCACCTCGATTTCTGCTTCTCAACTTCAATTACCATTGATGGTGAATAGGCGTTGGTGCGGCTTGGGTTATGGATCCTAATTACCGGGGAACAATCGCTGTCAATCTCTAAAGACACCGCGCGGAGGTATCTGAGTCGAGCGAGTCGAACCTCAAACCGATGGACATCAAGCTAATTTTCAGCGCAGATAACATACTTGACAATCTTCTACTGTCTCTTCGTCTTCGTTTTCTTCTTGTCGCCCTTAATATCTTAGACCTACGCCATCAACAACTATGGTTCTACCATTAGAGAAACCGCAACGTCGACCAGCAAGCGCACCAAGCACAGCGAAAGCAACAACTCTTATCTCCACGCACGACAAAACCAACATGAACGACTGTCCCACCAGGGCAATATAATGACTTCGGCAGAGAACCTACAACAAGGACAGGAAGAACGAGGAGACGTCATCAGCATTCTAGAATTACGCGTGTTAATTTTGGCAACGCAAGTGAAAGTGAAACAATAAATTCGTCACGTTGAGTTCCAAATCCGTGCTTAACGCGAAGTTCGTATGGTGTTCACGATGGTCTCCAACTTGCTTCATGCCTCATTACGGCAAGTTAATCAGGCGATAAAGCAACGCTTTACACGCATCAGCCTTTCAGGACCATCTGCCCTCTCTGCCGCGCCATGCCAAGCTATTCAGGAAGATCTTGTTCAATACGCTTCGAACCACGGCGACGACATGCGACACATAATGCAACTAAATCTGTGAAAAATGTACATCGCACCTTGCTTCAACTGAATTCATAGGACCTTCCAGAGCCGTTTCGGAGACGCCTCCATTCGACGGCTTGGTCCTCGTTATCAACCAATGTCGTCGAATCGATTAGATGAAAGTTGAAGGGATTTCCGCGGTTCGTCGAACGAAGTAAACAGCGGATATTAAAGATCTTTGCAAGCCAAGCCAGAGGAGGTGTGCAGAAACGGGGAGAGGGTGCATTATCGCCTTTTTGCTAAGATACTGCTCCGACACGCCGTGGCGCGGTCAATTGCATTGCCATAGAAACCATCAAGCCTAAGAAATCTATTCCCTTGCTTTTTGGACTGAGATATCCAGTATGCTATTCTTTATCCGGCTCCTTGTTGAAATGTACAGTGTCACCCTCCTTTGTATACAAGCTTGAGCATCCCAGGCGGGATATGCATGGCGGCAACGGGACTGAAGTAATGCAAGCGTGAGGCCGAGAGAGCGATGGGATGAGTTGAAGCATCCTCCGTCGTACAACTTCAAGCGCGTGTGGTATTTGATTACAGCCCTGGCCAATCCATCCAAGTGGCTCGTACACACCCTCAGGATAGGCTCCCCGCCTCAAAAGCAATTTGAAGGAGGCTGGGGGTTTCCGGTAACCAACGAATGACACTTTTTATTGAAGCAGTCGTGGTTCGACTTGATAAAACACTATTATTGTCAGGAATCATCTATCACAATAAGGTAGCTTTCTTGGAACAACAAACCTCGTTTCCATTGTGGATGAAGAGTCCACCAGTGCAAAATTCACACGCTGCCCTTGTGAGATCAGCTTGTCGCCTTGGCTCTGTAGCTGTCACGCTGCATTGACATGCTAACGCTAACCTGTAAACTTTAGTCTTAGTGTACCTCGGGCGAAGGAAAAGAATAGAAACTAACTGGGTAAAGAGTCCCAAAGCAGCAGGGATGAGTAGGAGCTTCATATTTCCAGCGAGCTTGCGAGCTATTCAAGTATGAGGTGACGAAATGGTCTTGATGAGGGTTGGAGTATACAGCGATAGACTAGAAGCTGATAATAAGGGCAGAACTCCCCAATATCTAACCTATCGGGTTTATATATCCATCGAGATCGCCAAGGCGGAAGTGAAATTTACGAGAGGCTATTAATACTCGCTATCCACCTCCATAAAAGATGCAGTGTGCAGGGTATACTTATCGAATGCTTCATCAATGGGCGGTTAATCAAGTGGTATTGGTATTATTAGGCCTCGCTCAGGGAATATACGAAAGCCTTTTTGGTCCCAGAGAGTTGGGTTTGTGCCATGGAAATAGATCGGTGGGTAGAATATACGGCGCTTGAAGTCGAAACATGTGGAAAGTTTGTTGCCAGAAATCTGAGGCCCTCTGTAGACATATTCCAGTCTGGACGTAGTTCTGAGAACGACACCAGTGATCACAGCGGCCAAATCCAGAAGAAGGCACAAATCCAAAGCGCAAAACCACAAATCACAACACCCTCGAACAAGATTGATCTCACTTCAATTCTTCTGCACAAAGGTCCCCAAGTCAAGAAAAAATCCATCCAAACATCTCCACCATTCAACCAAATTCCATACCTTCCATCCCCATACCTCCCATCTTCTCCAATCCAATCCAACCCAAACCCTCAATTCCAACAATTGCATCCAAAACATCCCTCCCCAGTAAATTTGTCTCTGAAACAACAGCAGAAGCAGCATCGCCTTTTGTCAAGTTGATAAGTCGTCTCTGGTACGTAAGGACAAGGCGTATCCTCAAGTCCGCAAAGCGCCACCGATGCATTGGATTTGGGGATTGCTGTTAATGTTGGGATAGTCGTTGAGTATGACTGTGTAGGTTTAGCAGAGGCGGTCGTAACGAAGGCGATTGATGTGAGCAAGTTCAGGAAGTGCATTTCGAAAATTTGGTTCTGTCGGTAGAGAGTGGATGATTTGAGGGAGCGTATGAAGTAGCGGGAGCTGTAGGGCGAAGAAATGAGAGGCTGCGTTATAGGGTGAAGACGATGGCAAGGACGTCAAGCTTTTATCGCGAAAAGGAGGAGGGGTCAGAATGCCCGAAGGATCACTTCGAACATTCTAACAGTGTTCATGGAGTTGTTTTGGAATGGTACCAACGACGTGGCATGCTGCGAAAGAAAATGTTGCTGGGGAATATGGAGAGTAGGGATAGCTTAAACCATACTCGTGGTAGGGCGATCCACCTGTTCGGAAGAGTTCCTTGTACGTGTTAGAAGCTCGAGTTCCTCATCCTGTATGGCGCAAAATGTGGAGTTGGAGAAGTTTTGCTTCATTATGCCCCATCTCCCTTCATTTCTTTCGTGATTACAGACAATCTTTGCCCAGTGACCTTTTCGAATTGGTCAACCTGCATGACAAACGTGCCCCTTCCACCAGTTAAGCTCCTCAAATATTTTAAGTATCCAACCATCTCGCGCAGAGGGACCCTGGCCGTGATATGGCGAAGCGCATTCTGACTGGCACTTAGAAGTTCCCCATCATATCCAGAAGAGAATGGATCTGGAGGCGCATATACCCTCTTTGTATCAATATTCAACGTCTCATCCTCTGAAAGTGGAGAAGTGGGAGTCGAGCTTTGTTCTCCGTCCAGTGAGATTATGTGACCACCCCGAGCGGACGAGAGATCATGAATAACTCCACCGAGATCATTCTCATTAATGCTGATAGTAACAAGCATGACCGGCTCCATGAGGACAAAGCTTGAAGCCTCTGCAGAGGCCCGAATTGTACCGTTGACGGCTTCGCGAGCCGCGAGAGATAAAGCTGCAGGAATAGTGTCTTTGGTTATCTGCTGCCTTGGATCCACATGTAATGTAATGTGCGTTGAATACAATGGAAATCCGTAGGTAGGCCCACGGGCGAGCGCTGCCATGACACCAGACTTGAGGGATGAAACGAGAGTTGGGAAGTCGATGTGCGCTGGCAGTGATACATCGTCCGAGGTGAGAGCGTGACCCTCGTCAGTCAGCGATGGATGAAGAATGGTAAGATGGTTATTGTCTGGCAATGGAATTTCTTGGGCATGTTCCAGTGTGTAATCAGATATAGTGTTGGTGTTTAGGGGCCCAATGGAAGCGGTACTAGAAGCCTGCGCAGGTTTGCCGCCTATTTCTTTGTCCAAGTTGTAGGTATACTTCTTTCCGAGCGCTTCGACAGATTCTCGGTAATTAATTTCGATGTTTCCGATTCGTGCCTTGGCTTTGAAGTCCTGAATTAGACGATCCCTGGCGATCTCTAAATGCAATTCTCCCATTCCCGCCAGATGGGTCTGGCCGCTTTCATGATCGATAGAAACATTCAGGCTTGGGTCTTCACGAAGAAGTATCTGCAAAGTGTCTTTGATTTGCTTCTCCTCCGATCGACTTTCAGGCTCGACACTAGTGAAGAAGACAGGTGGAGGCACTGCGATAGGGCGAAGCTGTAGAGTATTCAAGGGAGCAGGAGGACCATTCTTCGGGTTCACACCAGGATAGGAAATCAAGGTATCGCCAGTCCGAGCATGCTTTAGTCCGACGATCACACCGATCTGACCAGCTTCAATAGAGTCGATGACTGCTGCTTCATTGGCAAACATGCGAAGCATGGCTGGAGCTCGTTCGGTGATACCCAGACTGGTATTGAAAAGCTGCGCTCCTTTCGCTAGTGATCCCG
Source organism: Venturia pyrina ICMP 11032 (assembly GCA_000738655.1). NCBI lineage: Eukaryota > Fungi > Ascomycota > Dothideomycetes > Venturiales > Venturiaceae > Venturia > Venturia pyrina. The sequence continues at coordinate 188,919 of JEMP01000038.1, read as the reverse complement.
AGTACACGCGTACGTAGACGAGCACGCCGCGCTTCGCGTCGTTGACAACTTTGAAGGCGAGGGCACAACCGTGTAAGTTTCCAATGTTGGCGGCAAGTTTAGAAGGAGCTTTCTTTTTAGCGTCTGCTTTACTGTCCAACTTGGTGAGGGCAAGGTGGCCACTAAGCAGTGTTGAGAGTTTGCTAGTGATGCCACCGATCCGAATCTCAGGATCGGGTCGTTCATGAGGGGATGGCAGAAGCTCGTCCACGGCATCCATGAGAGGCTGGACTCCAACGTTGCGAAAGCTGGCCCCAGCGAAAACTGGTGCAAGATATTGTGGGGACTGTAAAGTGCATCGTCGTAGCGAAGCAACCATATCGCTCTCCGGAATGGCCAAGTGGTTTTCGTCGTATTCAAGAAAAAGCTCAACCATCTCGTCGTCGTGTTCACTGAGAAGCTCGACCAGCGCAACTCGAGCATCCTTCAGCTCATTAGCCATGGCTGGATCATTTTCAGCCAACTGCTCGACGCTGAAGACTTCAATTGACTTTCCATCGCTGCCCTCGATCCACAACAGGGCTCGAAGACCTACTACATCTCCCACCCCACACAGCTTTTTGTCGCCGAGTCTCCACCATGGGATCTGGCATAAAGCAGGCCATACATGCAGTCGAGATCCTATTTCCTTGATGGTTCTATGGAACGCCGCACCGTCGCGGTCGAGTTTGTTGACGAAAATAATTCGTGGGATTTTGTAGTGGTTTGCTTGCAACCAGACCTTCTCGGTTTGAGCTTCAACGCCCGCCACTCCATCCAAGATGCACACAGCTCCGTCCAAGATTCTCAATGAGCGCAGAACCTCAAAGGTAAAGTCTGCGTGTCCTGGGGTGTCGATGAGGTTGATACTGTGGGAGATGGACGATCGTCGTGATTCCTTCTCCACCAAAATGCTTTCCGTCTTCTTCGACTGCTCTGGTGAGACAGGAGGCCAACTGAATGACACGGCGGCAGATTGAATTGTGATGCCACGAGCCTTTTCAGCAGGCAAGAAATCAGTCACAGTTGATCCATCATCCACATCTCCGATTCTTCTGGTTTGGCCGCTGTAGAAGAGCATCCGCTCCGTGGTGGTCGTCTTCCCAGCATCGATGTGGGCAATAATCCCAATATTTCTTGTTCGTAATAATGCTTCATGGTCTGAAATGGCGAAGTGTTTGGTGGATGCCGAGAAGCAACAGATTCCTCTCCATGGTTGGACGTGACAGCGGGAAGCAGACAAAGCTCCCCATCTCAACATCCCATTGAAGTCGACGTGAAGGATGGCTGGTTGCGGATTTGATAACTGCCCGAGCGATGTAGTTTTGATATCTGGTGCATCGCTTCCGCTTCAGGTGGGCAGCTGGAGCACAGCCGAAAAAGGAACCCTGAGAGCACCAAAGGATCTCCGTACGTCAGCTCCCATCCCCCGTCTACGATAATATCAAAACCAGAATAGTAACCCAACACTGAACCTCCCGCACTCGAACACATCGCTTTCAATTGCATCCGTCAATATGGACTATTCGCAGGTTGCCGCAGAGGACCATACCGGCGGTTCACCATGGGCAACATCACCTCAGCCTAATCGAACTACCTTTGGCCCGCCTTCAGACAACGACGAGCCTACTTCTCCTCCTCCAGACAGCTCTCAATACAATGATACATTAGCAAGAAGAGAATACGATGGCGAAGACACCGGCCCCTTCGGCGCTCATCACCAGGGGACTCCCAACGGTCAAGGCAGCAATGTCCAACAATCACACGAACAACCACAACGACAGCAAGCTCCGTCTCAACCCCAACCGCAACAACACCCAGCAAGTCAGAGCCGGTACAAGGGAAGGAACCCCAAGATAGCTCAGTTCAAGCTCTCCGCAAAAGTCACTGGCCTGGAGCGCACCGGGCGCAAAGACCCCATTATCAGATTTGATGTCGCGGTACGTCGACTCAACATGTAATGACTACAAGTATTTACTAAGCACCATCTCATGATTAGACTAACCTCCCGCGATTTCGAACCACCCAATTCCGTGACGTCCGCCGCACCCATGCCGAGTTCGTCAAGCTCGCTGAACACCTGATATCTGCTTGTCCCGAAGCACTTGTACCTGCCGTACCTTCAGCAATCACAGCAGCCGGAGCTGGGACAGACGAAGATGAGGACCGAGTCAAGACAAACATTCAGAGGTGGCTCAATGTTGTTTGCGGAAACGAGGTTTTGATACGAGATGAAGAGATGGTTTTCTTTGTGGAAAGTGATTTCGGTTACAGTCCTGTTGTGCGAAGGAAGCAACCTGCCACCGGCGTCCGAAGAAAGGTCTTGAAGCAATTTGCGCCTCCTCCGGACGAGACGGTAGAATTGGCCGAAGCAAGGCCTATGGTGAAGATGTTTTATTTGGAAACAATGAGCGCTGCACAGAAAGTGGATAAGTTGGTGAAAGCACGAAAAGGTAGACTACGTGAGCTCGAGGTTGGATCAAAAGGCTGACAAACAAATACAGCGCTTGGTTTGTCCGAACAAACTCTAGGTCTCACACTATCTCAAATGTCGCCCCAAGAGGGACACCCGGGTCTTAATCAAGCGTTTCGAAAATTAGGTGCCACAATCCGTGCTGTTGGCGATTACCACATGCAGCAAGGAACAAAGGAGAATTTCACTCTCGGCGACCCTCTGACGTATCACAGCAATGATGCCTTCATAGTGAAGGAGACGCTGACAAATCGTCAACTTCTGATGCGCGACCTAGAGCAAGCACAACAAACTACACGAAAGAGACTAAAAGAAGCTGACCGTATTCGCGCCAGCAGTGCAGTTAGAGGCGATAAAGTAGACGAAGCCATTGCTGCGCTGGAAGAAGCAAAGCGCACCGAAGAGGGATTACAGAAGAAGGTGGATGATATGACCAAGAACTTGGTTGGAGAACAGAAACGCTGGTTTGGCCGGACGGGACACGACCTGCGCGCCGCATTGCGGGAATACGTCATACGTCAGATTGAGGCAGAACGGAGAACTCTGGCAACGCTTGAGTCTGTACGACCAGATATCCGTGCTATTGACTCGACTGGCGGACTGTCACGATTGGGCCGGGAAGCACACCCCAAGACCCGACGATCAAATTTGGCCAGTTCACAGGGACCGAAGGGAGATGCGTGGAGTGGCGTTTCAAGAAGACCGGACGGTGTGAGGAGAAGTGAGAGTGGGGGTGTATCAGGTTTACCTGTGACGGAGGAGGGCGAAGAGCCGACTGAAACCGATTTGAATAGGAAGAGGTCTGGAAGTGCGAAAGCGACGGGGATCAAGGGTTTGGTGGAGGATGATGATGAGGACAGAATCGACGCGAGGAACGCTGCGAGTCGATTGGCGCAGACGACGTTTTAGGCGTGCGCAAGCTCTTGGTGATGAGGAGAGTTGGTGCACTGGATGAGATGCGGGAAGTGTATATTTGAGGTCGAAGGCTCTCTTCTCTTGTCAAATCAGATACGGGCCGGATAATGATATGGACTAATCCTCGTTCCTTCCTGCTACATTGATACATATCAGGTCTGCGCACATCGGATTTCCATTGGATAAAATGAAGCTGAGAGAACGGTGTATTCGATATATATCTATCTTTGGGCCGAGTGTATGAAAGTAGAGTCGAGAGGAATTGGGCATAAGTATCAAGACAGAGACGCAGTGATGAGGGAGGAAGATTATAGAGAGGAGAACTGAATTCACAGTTATATTTTGCATTGCGTTCGAGGGGGTCACCCTTCCTACCTAGATTACTGAGAGCGGTAATGACTAAGAGCGACCATGTAAACGGATGGCGATTTATCCTTCTGAACCAGTGACGTCCATCATCTAGTACTGTTGTAGTGGGAGCCTCAACATCCAGCTTGGCCAAAATGAAAGACAGTTTTGGGTCAATGTCCGGGTCGAACCACCGACCTCCTTATGTCGAATTTAAATAGGGTTCAAAACAATCAGCAAAGGAAGGAGGGCAAAAATGATGGTCTTGAAAGACTATCAAGTAGTTTCCAAAGATTGATAAGCGGTGTGAGATGCGACGACCACGGTGATTTCTGGTAAAAGGCAAGAGATCAATTCAGTAAGCCATTCGCACACCTGAGGGCACAGAGGTAAAAAATTGGTTTATATTGCTGCTAGCTGCTGCTACCGCTATCGTCGTCGCTGCTGAGCGCTCACCTAATCGGGGCTGATCTTGTCAACACCCTCTCAATACGTAAGAGCGAGTCGTTTCAAATGCCTTGAATCACTGACGGGAGAGCGCCTTGAAGACTCTCGGTCGCTCAGTCGGTCCCCAACTCGTTGAAGAGGAGGTGGGCACGTGCGGCAATTTGCTTGTTTGGGCGGACGCGTCGCTTGCAATCTTTCTCCCACCTCCATCCCCATTCGTGTTCATCAACTTCTCTCATGCTGAGGCTCACTCAGGCAGCAGGCTGTCTTTTGCGATCGTGGAACGCCTTCGGCAACATCATAATATCGTTCTCGTGGCCCGGCATCTTGCTCACAGGCTAACGGTACGAACAGCAGCTGGATCCCGCTCGTTTCCGTTTCTACTCCTACCTCCGTACCATTTTACCTCACTTCCTCAGCCGAAGGCTTTTGTTTCGCTGGTTCAGGATGAGAGAAATCGCCTTGTGAACACTCGCCACCCTACTACTCGACCAAAGGGTACTTCAGACCTAACATTTGCTCATGTAGCCTTTTGAAACGCGGTCCACAGGTAGTTTTTAAAGGTCCGTCCTTCCTTCGGCTAGCCGCCAATGCAAACAAGCCTTCCGGGCACTCGGCGAAGGAAACAAGTTTTTCCCGCCACAACTGGCACGTTCCTCAGGAACTGATGAACGGGACGCATCGATCTGCTATGTACGAAACATCCGGGCCGGGCTAATCGGGCGGACCAAGGGACGAAGAAACATTGCAATATACCTCCGCAACCAGCAGAATGTTTCACGGTCTAATAACTCTGTGTTATCTGAATCCGGTTGCAGAAGGACGCGTACGACGGTAAACATTCTCGCGCGACAGTACGGAATAAGGGAAACGCGGCCATCTGCCTCGAGATGCCCTGAGTCTTCAGTTTGAAGGCATCGAGCGTGGGCTTTTTTGCTTCCCCAGCTTGAATACAATCCAGATCGACCACCGCTTCCCTGGCAGCCGTGGCTCAACTAGGATGCAGCATTGCCATCCTGACTCTGATCTCTCCTACCGAAGCGAGTTATTACCGGTTAACTGGCATTGGTCGCTGTGAATAAGTTCAGATCGGGACTTGGCGCACAAGCCAGACATTTGATTTACTTCCAATATCTCTGAAATCTTGCCGGCGACCAATATACATCTACATACCCTGTCGAGGCGAATGTGCGGGTAGCATCTCTCCGCACTAGATGGCCTTGTCGTAATAGGTCCTATCAAATCAAGTCTCCCTTCTCCCCAAATTCCGGTACTTTGACTTGGACTTGTGATTGATATTGCCAGATTGGGCTTAGCATCTTAAACTGGAAGCAGGCTCATCCTGCCGTCAGGTCTACCACGTTTACGTGCACTGTCCTCTAAACAAATTGTCTTCCTTGAGATGAGCGGTGGCTGACCTTCTGCGTCAATATCGATTATTCTCCAGCAGGTGGGTCCATCGCGTTTCGTTCAGAGACGTTGTCCTAAAGGGATCATGGGGATCTTCGTCATGCACCCGCGACAAGCAAAAACGATCAGGCTAAGGCTAACGGGTGGCCAACCCTATTTGTATTACTACGATACCACATTTACTCGTTCATTCGGAACGCCTTTTGCTACCCATATTCGCTTCTCTTGCAGGTCAAGTCATCTTATTTTCATTTCATTTCAAGATGGCTCCAACGCCAAAGGAGTCGTCCAACGAGGGCTCAACCGAGCAGGTTGAATACATTGAGAGCAAGAAGGATGACATAGGTACTGCAATACGGCAGGTCGACACTGGTTTGGCATCATCAGATGAAGAGTCCGAGGTGGTATACACGAAGCCGGTGGAGTCAGCAAAGGATCTGGTCACGGAAGTGATTCTGGCAGAGGACGACCCATCATTATCGCCTTGGACATTTCGAACGTGGTTTCTAGGTTGTGGTCTCGCCGTTTTCGGTTCTGCAACGACGGCTATCAATACCTTCAAGCCGCAACCAGTACATATTCACCTTGTTTTTCTGGTGGTTCTCAGTTATGTCCTGGGCATGGCTTGCGAAAAGTTGCTCCCAAAGAAAGGCAGGATAGGCCGTTTCTTAAATCCATTTCCGGTATGTTTCTGTCTATAAATTGCCAGGAGATGCCTTTCTGATATCTCCCAAGTTCAATTCGAAAGAGCAGGCCGCTATCGTAATCATGGCTGGATCTGGAGCAGCAACGCCGGAAGCCATGATTACTCTTGCAGTCCAAAAGCTTTGGTACGATATCAACCCGACACCAATCGTCGGCTTAGCCTTGATTTTCTCTGCACAAATGCTGGGCTATGGGGTGGCTGGTCTTCTCCGCAGTACGCTTGTGTACCCCACGAAAATGCTGTGAGTAGTTGCTTGTGCGTTTAAGTTGACAATTATCTGATTGTGTACAGGTGGCCTTCAAATCTTCCTGTTGCGACACTTCTTGAGACACTTCATCGTGATAAGAAGACGTCTGCTGCACGCATGAAGTACTTCTATGTTTCTTTTATCGTCATCTTTTGCTGGCAGGTCTTCCCATCATACATCAGTCAGTTAGACCTTGCCATCTTTCCAACAGGACTCCATAGACTAATGTTTTGGCAGTGCCCGTTCTTGGGGGTATCTCACTTTTCTGCCTGACCAACAGAACGAGTTTATTTACCACCAATCTGTTTGGTGGATCCATGGCCAACGAAGGCCTGGGTGTTCTTTCCCTTTCCCTGGACTGGCAAATGATTGGTGGCGGTAAGAATCCTATGTGGGTGCCTCTACAAACTCTCTTCAACGAGTTCATCGGATACTTTATTTCCATCTTCCTCTATCTGGGACTTTACTACAGCGATACGTGGAGGGCACGAAGTTTCCCATTCATCTCGCCCATGCTCTTCGATGTCAAATCAACGTCGAAAAAGTACATTCCATACGATGTCAAGAAAATCCTTGACAGTACCTTAACCGTCGACGACAAACTCATCAAGAAGTTCGGTCTACCTTGGTTTTCAGGCAGTTATGCTCTGTCAAAAGTCACCGTCAATATTGCTATCGCGGCAACCATCTCGCATATGATCATCTGGCATTACCACGACATCAAGACCGCTTGGGATTTTATTTCTATTGAGAACATTATGGTGTTTGTGAAGCCATGGACCTGGAACTGGAAATTCTGGCAAAACACCAGCAAAGAATATACTCGCGAGGAGGCCGAAGCCATCGATCCACACTTTGCTCTCATGCAAGCGTACAAGGATATCCCGAACTGGTGGTTTGGTACCATCTGGTTTGCTTCTATTGTCACCGGATTGATCGCCATCTACGTGGCAGATACTACTCTACCCTGGTGGGGCTTTTTCATTGCATGTCTCCTTTCGACAATCTCGGTGGTTTTCTTCTCTGCATTGACAGCCATGTTCGGGTTCTCTCTGATTGTGCAGCCTTTCATGCAGATGATTGGCGCGTATCTTATTCCAGGGAAACCAATTGCAAACATGTACTTCGCCACGTACAGCTTCAACTCCTTGTACCAGGCGAAGCACATGCTTAGCGATCTCAAGCTTGGGCAATACGCTCATCTTTCCCCTCGGTGTACTTTTACTATGCAGATGGTCGGAACGTCGATTGGATGCCTGACTTCATACGTCATGATGCAGAAGATAACGACTGAGAAGAGAGAGATTTTGACGGCCATTCAGGGTACCAACGTTTGGTCAGGTCAAAGTAAGTTGTTATCTTTACACACGAAACATTTGGAACGATCTAACCAACTCCTAGTGCTTCAAAGTTTCAACAGTACAGCAATCGCCTGGGGTGGACTTGCGAAGCATCTGTTCAGTTTCGGAACTAGATACCAATGGGTGCCACTAGGATTCATGGTCGGTGTTGCCGCTCCCGTCCCTTTCTGGATTGTCCACAAATTCTATCCCAAGCTCGGCCTCAATTACTGGAATACCGCCATCATATGCGCTGCCTTCGGCGCTCTGTCTCACGGAACTCATAGCGCCTTCCTTATGTATTACTCAGTCGGATTTTTCACGCAATTTTACCTCAGGAGATATCGACCAAACTGGTTCATCAAGTACAACTACATCCTCTCTGCTGGCCTGGACGGTGGATCCAGTGTCATCAACTTCTTGCTCACATTCACTGTTTTTGGCGCTGGCGGAAAGACGGTTCCATTCCCGCCCTATTGGGGAAACAACCATCAAAAAGGTCAGTTTATTCAGTCATGTTCCTCTCGCAGAAGTTCTCGGTTCCTGAACTAACTCCTGCCAGGCAATTACGACTACTGCATGCGCGACCCTGGAATGGGCAGCAAGAGGGCTCACTGAGCCCGTCTCAACCTTTCTTCACTCTACAAAATTGATTTTGGGCGCGACGCCAAGGCTAAGGCTCCGCATGTGTATATAAAGGCAAGGGTCAGCAAAAGGAGGATCCGTCCAGATACGCTAAAAGCGGATGATTATCAGTATTGATTTCATGATCTCCTCCGGAGAGGCGTTCCAGGTGGCGACTCCTCATCGATATTGATCATGTGCAGGGCACAAATTGAACGACGGAGTTAGGTATATCCGCACCGGTGTTTGGCGCTCCGACGGTTCTGTTCAAGACGAACGTATATTGAGGGCAGGGCTGGGACATTGATAGTAATCGTCTTAATTTTCAGGATGGGGTTGGATATGGTACCTCCTGAGGTTTCTACAGTAAAAGTACACCAATCACTTCTTTTCACGCCACTTCTCTCCACTACACAAACGCAACCTCGGTGACCTGTCTATCTGGAGAAGGAAGACATAATCTAGATTTCGAACAAAAGTAACTGAGAAACTCGGCTGTCAGAATGTACCCAGTGGGCATCTCTAGCTGTCTCGGCAGATTCCCTCCCCCCCCCGCAATAACCCACCCAGTACCGAATATCCCGGAACCATGGCTGAGAGCGGGAAGACGGGTACCTCGTAATCGTCTGGTTCCTTTCGGTCCGCCTTCCTCCCTCTCCCACCTCCGATCCCTCACCTCCGCTATCCCGTTCGATATCCGCCTTCCGCCGTCGGTCCGAAAAGATTATCATTCTTGTTGTGGTTTTCGGGGGTTCAGCCTCGTGCCATGACCACGTGATATTGAACCGTGGATCTGATTTTCTTTGTAAGGTCATGAACATGGATGGGCTCTGCATAACCTTGAGCTTTGGATGATCTCATTCGCAGTATATTAAAAGAATCATATGTTGCACCTGCATCTTGCAAGGAGATTATTTGTCACGTGATTAAAAATACAACATGTGATGTCACAAAATCCACGACACCCAACAATCTCTCCAAGCACATGCTTGATACTCGGGATTCTCGGATATCTGTACCCTGAGCCTGTTACTTCAACAAATTCAGTACTTGAAATCTCATGTGAAGGCTGTCAACGAGATCATGTTGCATCAAGCTTGAGATCCATCGGACATCAACAACAAAATGCAGTACCTCGAAAACGACTACTGACGCCTTCCAAAAAAGGTATCATCACGAACGGGCATCAGTCAAGTCCCAAGGACTCAAGATGGTGTCTTCGACTTACTCGTTGCCTTGCCCACTAAGATCTGAATCCAGCCATCAACTTAGTCGCCGCCACTATTCTATCCAATATGAGCATCCACCTGCTGCTCCTGGCTTCTGCCTATCAAGCGCCATCTCATTCTTCGTCGCGGCATTCACAACAGCTCTTCGATCATCCAGTGTCTCAGCTTTCGGGTCGATTACCTGACATCGTTAACTAGAGGAAGTCACTTGAGATCACCACTGTCTCCCTGCGCTGTATTCATCTCTCACTCGTCACAGTGGGACTTGGCTTAAATATCGCTATCTATGTCTATTCTCCCCTCACTTTCCGGCCATTTGCGATCTTTAGACAATGGTGGTACACCTTCACCCGGCTTCTCCTTTGCGTTTGCATTATTCCTGTCTCGGACATTACGCATTTGGATTCGATGGCTAACCACAATTCATAGCTGATACTGTTTATGTTCTTAGCAGTGAGGAGATTCTCCGCATAGTCACTTGAAAACGGGTCGACGAAGCTACACTCTTTTTAGGTTTGGTATTGTAGTCGATGCTGGGCATTTATATCATAAAGTCCGCCTTCCCGATCCCATGTGTTCTGGGATGGGTGTCTGTGTCCAGCTCTTATATCACAAACCTGCGGACCATCCGTTTGACGCTGACCGAGATAGCAGTGGCAGCCTACATTTTCTACTCGCGTGTTCATGCTGATCCAAGGGAAAGGTAGCAGGAAGCTTCTCTTATAGGCCCCATTGCGCTTATATCCTTCCTCAGTTTTATGTCCCAACAGTAGGATGACTATCAGCTAACATACTTTGTCGAACAGTCTCCTTTCTCCTCGCCCCAGTCGTCGAATCTAGGTCTGGAAGAAGAGTCTCTCAACCTAAGATAAGTTAGGACCAACATGAATGATGTTCTATCGAATTCGTTCTGCGTATTTCGCAGAAGATTATCAAGAACAGTCTTAGAACCGGGATCGCCATGCCATATCTGCATCCTCATCTGCATCTCAACGCAATCGACGAACATGACTTCTGGCTTCTGCGCAACATCAGGCACGCTTTTGGTGCAGTCGCCGTGGACAGTCACTGGCCAAGATATTATGGCGGTCGACTTTGATACGACAGTCTTGTGCAAAGTTAAGTTGATTATACAGTCTCTCTTCGAGCTTTCCATGATTGACTAATAATGATCTTGTCTCATAATAACATCACCTAGCCACTCGCCAGAAAAACAAACCCTCCCAATCGCCAACCGCAATGCAAACCCACCATTTCAACAACGAGCGCCTCGCTCATACCAAGCCATCACAATAACAAAACAATCACCTTCTACCCTGTCGTGGATATGTATTCTCCCAAGTCTCGGCCCACGTCTCGCAACCATTCAACCATTCTCCAGTCAAATCATCAAACTCGCCCTGAAACTTGACAAGCTTCGACTCCTTGGACACTGCCGTCATCCATTTGGTCTCGATCCAATCCATATTGTCGTAGTACTGGACAGCACCCTGGCTTGGTTTATAGAGCTCGAGGTAATCCAAACGTGCGCCCTGCTTCTTGAGTCGTTTGAGGAAGCTCTCCCAGTTGCCGGGCCGAATCCACGGGTAGATCAATATGAGGGATCGTAATGTGCGCAGGTGGGGTCTCAAAAGGGCCAAGAGACTGTCCTCGGTCATGGTGGCGCGCTCTAGAACCACGTGTTCCAGTCGACACGGTGGTGGATTGGCGGCAATCCGTGCCAGAATCCTTGAATTATAGGGAACTTCATTTGAGGTTTTGATCGCAATGTCGAGTGTCTTCAATTCAGGCGCGGTTTGGAGGCATTCTTCGAGGCCAGGCTCAGAGTCGACTGGTGCATCCGCATGATATTGTTCGTCTCGGCACAACTCTTTTTCCGTTATCGTCAACCTGGCAGTGCGTAAATATCGGAAGGTACTCGGAACGAGGCGTGGAAGGCTGATATTGCAGAGGGATGATAGCCGGAAATCGACGAGGTCTTCGAATGAGCCCAAAGCTTCAGAGATACGGCGAAGATCCTGCCATTCCTGCGACGCCACGCGAACATGAGCTAGGGCTGGGCACTGCCTCGAAACCCCCTTGAATGGCTTTTTGCACTGCCTAGGCCGTATACGCACAGACTGTAACCGCGGTAAGGCTGTTAGGCATGATTTCAGGCATTCCAAGGTTTTACCGGATCGCCATGATTCTTCTTGCTCCTGGAGGGCCTCGTTGTAGCTGTCGCGGGCCTTGATCACTTGAGGAAGGTTGGAGTCGGCTAGGTAAGAGAGGCCTAATTGCCAGGAATCGTCTGTATGATCACCACCGAGGAGTGTCACTGGATGCGTATCGATTACGTGATCGATCAGATCGAGGCCGCTTTTGCTGAAGCATTCTCCCCCAAACGTGATGATCTTGGTCAGATTTCGAAGGATTGGATGTTGGGCGAGGCTGTGTATGATGTCCAGGTCCGGCTTGACAAGATAGAAGCTTCGTTCGGCTAGGGCTTTCGAATATGCCAGCCATAACGTGTCTCGAAAGCCCCTGCAGACGGTTCTAGCATTGAGAATGTCCTTTTTGGATTCGGGAGTGAGAAGTTGCCAGCGCTCGCCGGAGGTGGTGTCAAAGTCTTGAAGGTGGTCGTTTATCACGAACAGAACATCGAGGGAGAGACGATCCAAAGCTGGCGCCATGCTGACAGAAAGTGAACAAATTGAATGAAGTGGGAGAAATGGGTTAGTAGTAGTACTGAATTTTGATGGTGGTGTTGAAAGTATATGTGTTTGGGATTGGTGTTACCGTGATGGAAAGATAGAGGATAACAGTGTGGTGCTACCACAGTCAAGGCAGGCTCGACACGGGTTCGCCGGGGTAGCCAAGGCATTCAATTGCAAGAACAGATGCTCTTTCGGAATAGACCCATAACACAACTTGAAGACTCTCTGTTTGACTGTCCCAAAGCCGATTTGCACACTTAAGGCGAGACACCGATCCAAGTGTCTGGCAATGGCCGTTGTGAAGAACAGGCGGAAATATCCATCCCTCGGGTTCAATGGGATGCTGTTTCTGTCTTGACTGTTCAGGTGTCCGGAGTACTCGTATTGGGGGTGGCACTGCATATGGTGGCCCTCATGGTGTGGATGAGGTCATTACTCACTACCTTGATGGCAGGGGAAGCCGCCATCACCGCCCAATCACACGAGAACTGTACCGAGTATTGGCCGACATGGAAGCCGAACGGGTCATTATCGATTATCGACTGTATTGGCGTGGGAAGCGGAAGGGAGGCTCGGGAGGGTACTGGATGTGGTATTGGGCGGCCTCTTGCTAATAACGATTCCGCCAATCCAAAATTGCCCTTGGGTAAAGATACATGCTTATTCAGCCGTCCAATCTCCTGCTCGTCGCCTGCAACGCCGACATCGCGTACCGGACTCAGCGCATCGCTCCGCCCTTCCATGTATAGCAGGTCCTTCTCTCCTCCTATCTCACACACACTTATATTCGTACGTGCGAGTGAGTCCTTCAATGGGGACATTTTTGCATGTCGAACCAGAACAGCAATCTTCCACAGCGCATGTGTAACAACAGCCTTGAAAGTAGTTAGCGAGTGTGGCCTCCGCTTCTCAATGAAGGGGAAGCCGAAATCGACTTACCGCCTCGGCGATTGCATCGCTTTTGGAAGATGTTTCCTATTTCGGAGGTTTTCTCTGGAAAATTTGTTAGTAGGGACGAGGTGGATGTCGCCCTTCATCCTGAGTCCATGCATCGGGAAGTATAACTCACCTTTGCTCTGAGGGACAATTGCCAGGGCGGCGCCAGCGAAGAGGAGAACGTACTGGATCTTCATCTTGATGTAATCTTACGGATCTCTGACTGTCGTTTGAAGCTCGGTTTTGGTGTTCTGGTTTCCGGAGCATTTCATCCCTTATGTAGTACTTTGCTTCTCGGGACTATTGCCGGTATGAAGGCATCAGTGGAGGTGGTCACTGTCCTAACCGAAACAAAGCTTTAGTTGCCCCAGACATCCATCCGGGATATTATCGATGGGTCCTCGGGTTCGACCAGGTAATTTAGGGGTTTAGAGTGCGATCGCAATCTGTTTGTAATAGAATAACGCAGATATGCAATCCGCTATCGACGCCGAAATTCCAGGACTATACCGCAGCAAAGGCCGGCTCAAAACTATTTTGTTTTTGCATTCGCTGGTATCCTAACTCATGGCTGGTGTTAAATATTCACGGAACGATGCTTGAATCGACTGGAAATTTTCGTGCTACGGGTGGTCTCTAGTCTATGCGTGTATAGATAGGGATAGGGGCGTGTACGAAGGATTGGCTGGGTGAATTGAAATCGGGGGTTTTACTTTTCTATCCATCCATCTAGGGCCGCGTGCACGGGTTTGATGGATTGTTGAAACCAGCGCGGCTAAGCGCAATTAGCTAATTATAGTACTCAGATCTCCATCCAGGGCAAGATCCGATGGATTCGATAGGTTGGCCTCCGCTGGTATGCCAAAATCGCTCAGATCTTTCGACTTATCCTGAATTCTCCGTATACCTTTGCTGTGGGATGGATTCGACATAAGAATAAAAAAAATTACTGGAGGGTTAGACTAGGAGGTAGATTCTGCCGTATAACCCGGCTAAGCGCTAGAAAAAAGACTTCAATCTATCGAGCTAATCTCTTATACACGGCCTAGTTTTAAAGGTAGGTATAAGCGGATCGATATTTTCATGAATACCGCCATACCAAGATTACACGGCTTTTTGTATTGGTACTCTTTGATAGAAAGGGTTCGACATTGTCGATTCGGGACTCAATTTCCTTCAATGGAAAGGAATCAAGATCGACGCGTTGAGTCGAACTTGAATGAGCCTGAGGTTGTTACTCCAAATGTCATGTGATAGATTCCCGAGTTTGTCCCGGCCGAGACGCGCTCTGAACTGACGCCGAGACAGCAACGAGTTCCCCATTCCTACTCGTAGCAGTCATGGAATTACATTCATATTCAGAGTTATCCCTTGCAAAGACAGCCGTCTACTCGGACGTCACATGCGCTTCACCATGCTTCGCCGTCCAGAATCCTCCATCGGCGAACTGCCGTTTCTCGTAAATTGGCATCTCGCGCAAGAGCAGTTCCTAGCGACCATCTATTGGGTCGTTCGTGCACAGTCGTTCAACCTTGGATGTCACTCTTACCTCCGAGTATAGTATGATGCTCGAAAACCTTCTCATTGTGCGTCGAAAGAGGCCATGCGTCCCCCCTTGCTTTCCCTGAGTATAGGCTTCCATCAGCATCTTCCTCTGCCCTAAGCATATACCCTTTCATTCATTTAGCCGTAAGACAATGCGGGTTTCTTGTTCGGCGACCTTGTATAGCGGCAATTCGCAAACCTTTCTTTTAAAAATCATCGAATCTGCGGCTGTTCGCACGGCTCATCTCATCATATAATCTAGGTGGAGTCTTGACTACATCACACTCATCAGAACACTACTGGGTACACCACCAGCATGCTTACCATCTTTGCGCTGTCTGCTATTGCTCACGCGGCCGCAGAGACGGTATTTCCTCGACTCAGTCCACAATATCAGTTTGCGTTCCAAAATCCGCTTCCAATACCACAGGTCAAAGAGCCATCAGCATCATATACGAACCCACAGAATCAAGTTCCAATCGACTTTTACGAGATTGAATCTCGACAATTCACCCACAAATTCTTTCCAAATCTACCAGGAGCTTCGAACCTGTTGGGATATGATGGCACTTTTCCAGGACCGACGATACGTGTGCAGAAAGGCAGGCAAGCGGTGGTTCGAGTGGTAAATAAAGGTCAGGACCAGATGAATTTGCATCTCCATGGGTCGTATAGTATGTCCCCGAATTCCTCCTTGCGTTTTTGAGACTGACGAAATTCAGGTCGTTCTGCATTTGACGGATGGGGAAAAGATCTTGTCTCTTCTGGCGAATATAAAGACTACTATTTCCCAAACGCGGTGGCGAGAACTCTTTGGTACCATGACCATACAAATGTCAAAAGTGCCATGAACATGTACAAAGGTCTAGTTGGTATGTACCAGATCGTAGACCAAGCACTGGATGCTTCTCTTGGGATTCCCAGTGGTACCAAATATGACGTTCCGCTCATCTTTACATCACATTACTTTGTTCCCAGTGGAGCATTATCAAACGAATCCGCAGCTAGAACTTCCACCTATGGCGACACAATTTTAGTTAATGGCCAGATTCAGCCTTATCTGACGGTGGAACCACGGAAGTATCGATTCAGACTTCTGAATGCAGCCACCTCGCGTGTGTTCAACTTCAAACTTCGAGACGGTGCCTCTGTGGTCCCTATGTCTGTCATCGGAAGCGATGGAGGATTTCGTCAAACACCAAGCGATACGCCAAATTTGATCATCGCGATGGCCGATCGATGGGAAGTGATGATCGACTTCGCAACATTGGCCGGGAAGAACATCACTTTGACCACCAAGAACATGTGGTCTGACACGGCTTACGAGGGCATGGATGATGTGCTGCGGTTCGTCGTCGGAAGTCCTTCTAAAAGCGTCATTAGCAGCGAGAAAGCTACACGACCATTCGATGTTGATCTCAAATTCCCTGACGACACTAAGGTCGCAGCAGAGCGAACAATCGTGTTGCAAAGTCATATGGATAGGATGTGGGGATTGAATTCCTTCCATATGGACGATGCCATGTCTAGAGTCATGATGCGTCCTCCGCTTGGTACCGTCGAGAAATACACTTTCAGGAGTGCTGGAATGGGCATGACGACAGGCGGGAAGACTGGATCGTCTGACCCTTTGCTGAAAGCTGCTTCGGGGCCAGCATCTGACGGTATGGGCGGTATGATGGGAGGTCATAGCGGCGGAGGCACGGCGGGAGGCGGCATGGGCGGCCACCACGGCGGGCGTAAGATGGTCAAAAGACAAACGATGGGCAGTGGAGGAGGCATGATGTCGATGAAGAACGCGGGCTGGACTCATGCCATGCATCTCCATCTTGTGGTAAGTGCGTTCCAATGTGAACAAGAAACCAGACCTAACATCCACAGGACATGAAAATTGTTTCTCGGCGCAAACAGGATCCCTCGAAAGCCGAAGGTCGCGACTATGTCGAGGAGTACGAGAAGAACGCAGTAAAAGACGTGGTCTTGCTTGGGAGCAACGAGATTGTCGAAGTCTTGGCTAAGTTCTCACCTTACCCCGGGATCTACGTAAGATATTCACCTCAACGCAGACCATCTCTGTACCTAACAATACCGTAGATGTTCCACTGCCACAATGCGGTCCATGAAGACCAGGGAATGATGGGAGTTTTCAACATAACAAGCCTCGCCGATTTAGGGTACAAAGACCTCGAGACTGCTCTAGAGGACCCCATGGATGCCCGATTTCGGGCCAAGAAATACACAGGCACCAATCTCGACGAGATCAAAAGCAAAGTATTGCCATTCTTCGCCAGTCTGAACGCCTATCCCGATCCTGCCAAATTGGCTGAAGTGGAGGATAGGTATTGGAGCACTCGTACGCCACCTTCTGGCAATCTCACTGGCCCGGCTGTAAAGGGTGGTGGTATGATGGGTGGCGGGATGGGAATGCAGCCTGCGAAACCGAAATCAACTCCTGGCTCGACTTCTCCTTCGATGATGGGATCACCGCCCGCGCCTAAAAGCCCCGATAATGTGGCTGATGTTCCTCAACCTGCATCGACTCCTCCGTCCATGACAGGCACAGGCGCTGGAGGTATGAATAGTGATAGTGCTATGAATGGTGCGGACATGACTGGGGCGGGAGTTATGATGTCTGGTGGTAATACCCCGGGCGGAGCGACAGGTTGCACGCCGCACAACTCGCACCATGGTGGTTGTAGATGACGCTGACCACTAGTAGACCGGTCAATGTATCGAACTCGTTCTCTGCTCTCGTCATCTGACTCCAACGAAGGGTCTTTTCGCTTTCAACTCCATGCTTCCTGTACATTGAGCGGACGAATCTTGCTCGATTATGCCAACGCTTGACAGAAGTCAATATTGCATTCATCTTTGGTACACTAGGCGCGTTGAGAATTTTTCGACTTCACCTTCGTCCTGGCGATACCGAAAACAAGAGTTGAAGAACGACAATGAACTCGCCAATTCGTGCTGTACGTCCGTTCTCACGCGCATCGCGCTGCAGAAATTTATTATCGGCAGCAGTGCGTATTTCGCAGGGCCTTCTCGTGATTAAAACTCCAAGTTCCATCACCGCCAAGTGCCAAAGCGACTCGAGATTTTACCTCAAGTCGCCTCGATTGCTCCCAATGTCGCTTTGACTGCACCTTCCACCGTAAAAGACCGTCTATCCCTCGGTTCCGAAGATTTCTTCACGCACACAGATAAACCATTCTATGCTCTTGCGTCGCTGTACTGCCAAATTACCTTTTCAGATCGAGGCTACTACATACTTGTTCTTCGGGACAGGTTTATCGTAGAGGTTTATCCCCAATAACGACCAAAGCGAAGTTGTGCACTACCCCAAATCAGATCATGACCAATAACAAAGTCATGGCCACCACTCGTCCACAATCTTTCAAGGTTGCTAAGACCTGGACCGCGTTAGAAGGATACCCGCCCAATGAAATAGAGACGGGAGCGGAGTCAAAGCCAGAATCCATAAGCAGTTTCCCACCAAGTCTTCAGCCAGCGAAACCTGATCCGGAAATCGAAGAGGAAGCATCGAAAGCCTCAGCCGCAGCAAAAGCGCCCAAAGCAAAAATCGCCGAGCAGCCAAACCCAAAAACCCACGGCGCCAAAGGACGAACAAAAAAGCCAAAACAGCAACTAACAAGAATGCAAAGAGAAATAGCCGATCACAATAAACCCCCCATCCCAAGAATCGACCGGCAAACAACACAAGAGCCAGAGGAAGCCACGGTAGAGAAACCAAACAGCCACATTTCTCGACAGACCCTCTCCAACCCACCCGAAGACCTAATGGTGGCAGGCGCAAGGATCTTATCTATGATCAAGAAGGATAGCCCAGAACGAAGGCGCGCATATGAAATCCTGGAGGAAATGAAAATCGCAAAGGCTAAAGAGCAAGAAGAGACCAAGATGCAAGAAAACGCAAAAACGACAGAGCAAGAAGAAGAGGAGCCCATCAAACCGGCGCCTCCGAGCAACCCCGCCGCCACGCCGTCCGAAAACTCTTCACCATCTCAACAAACCCGCGCGATACCCGGTAAAAGGAAACGAGAAGACGTCGATGGCGTACCGCAGAAATCGAAACGGGAACGCGAACTCGCGAAACTGGCTCCGTATAATGGTTTTGGGAGGACGGAACTTGAGGGGTTATCGAGGCGGCGGAGGAGGGATTTATAGATACCAGTCGCTCCCTGGAAATCCAGTTGGTCCTGAGAAAACAGATGTAAAGACTAACGCCGGAGTTCCCATATAACGCGTACCAAGGGTTTTGATAGATAGGAGGGATTCTATAGTCCTTAATCGACACATAAATAACTGGATGACTTGGACTATTCGTCTTAGCTCCACAGGATCAAGTACGGGATAGTAAATATGTATTTTCTTCTGAAGACACTACTGTGGAGTCATTAGACGCAACATCCAGAAGCGGAAGGTTTTAACAAATGGGGAGTCTAGAAAGCGTTTTCCAATATACCTACTTTTGGAGCGGATGGGCGGGCAAGAGGTGAAAGTAGAAGCTAATATTTTAATACACCTTCTTCATCGACATGTATAAAGAGGTAGGAGATGGAGGCGCGTCTTTGTTGTAATCTTACCTTTGACTTTATCCAATATACCAAGTAACATACATGTTTTTCGAAGGGGTGTCAAACTTCCGAGGATAGATGCCGGGGGACCTCAGAATATCTGTCAACTATAGCTCGCGGTCTTCAGCCATGATAACACGGCGTTTCGATTCGAATCTACTGCGGTTAGTGATATACAGGAATTAACCTCTGTTACTCCTTACTTCTTGCCTGTATAAGCTGTTCCAATCTCTCATAATTCACTGTTCTTTTTCCCAAGCACTCGCTGTGATCGTGACAAATTGGTTGGTGGTCAAATCGTCTATCTTTCGATAATCGCGTCCCTAGTCTGATCTGATTCCATGTGGAAAGAATGATTCTTCATGTTATTTTCTCGTCTCCAGATCTCGCAACCGAGCCCGATGCAATGAACTTCGCGCACGAATACACCTACAAAAAGGGCTGGGTGAATCCAAATGAACGCGATACTAACGGCTACAGAATGAACCTACGGGCTCACATCGTATGTAACCCTCACATTCGTGGTGAATTGGAATGGCATCAATTCGTATCCTACACTCCTCACCTCCGTAGGATAAATCATGGGATCATATCGCGACTTGATTGATTCCTTCACTTATTCTCAAAGTACTCTTGTATCCTTTCAACAAGGTCACCCTTTTTACCAGTCGTTGCCAAGGAGCGACTTGAACACCACTGCTTCAATACAGCTACAGTTAGCTTCTCGATGCTATTCTTTTCAAATTTTTCCCGCATCTCTTCAACGGTCAGCTCGTCCGTGGCCGTAGCAACTTTGACTTTCTTCGCTGCGGGTGCAGACGACGAATCTGCACTGCGCTTCTTCGTGTCAAGAGCGGGCTTAGAACGATGTCCATGTTCCAGAAGCCATTTTTGATATTCTTCCTCGAGTACCTGGCCCCATTCAATCACATGCTCACCAGCTCGCTTGTCTATCTGGCGATACCGAGGAAGTGTCTTGTCTTCAGGGGTTTCGGGTATATCTTCGTCCAAGGCAAGAGCCTGTAGAATACGGTAGTGCCACTGCAATGCTGGGTTTGAATACTTCTTAGGATCGTACATGGCCTTGGGTAACGTGAGTTGTTGTATGACAATCCTCATGAGGTCAATCAAAGTGTCTGGTGCGCGAACGAGGTCGGTGTCAGGAGTTTGTCGTACATCATCGGCAAACGGTAGAGGTCTGATCCAAATACCAGGAGGGGTGACCTGCTCGCCGTCATCACCTCGCCTCTCTCCAGAAGCCACAGCGGCAGCCAGAATGGGAAATGCGTTCCTCCTTGGTTGGAACCACACTAATGCAAATTTCTTTTTCTTAAGCATATTTTGTTGGAGAGCAGAGAAGACTCGCGTGGAGCCAACAAAGTCCTGCTCCGAAGGGTAAACGAACGAGGGATGCTTCGTGGATGCCCAGATTGGAAGCAGCTTTAGATCTTTGAAACCAATGATACGCATGACAGGATCACCAAAGTTCTTGATCTTCTTTAGCTCTTCGTCAGTAAACAGAATCGAGTCACCACCGAACTTAAATGCCTTTTTTACTTCGACTTTCTCCACCGTGCGAGCTGTGTCTTCAGCCAACATTGTTGTTGATCCATGAACGAGCTGTGCCTTTTCGCCATCTGTCCAGACGTAGCAACTTCTTGTCGGTTCCTGGCGCTTTATCACCATGTACCCCTTCACGCCAACGGTAAGTCCTGGACCGATCTCAAGGGGCACTGTGAAGAAAGCTCTCCGAGGGGCGGCTTTCGAGTTGATGTTTGCCAGTAACGACTGGAGCAGGGAGATGCCACCGCCAGACTCGGAGGGTTTGGGAGCGGATATGAGAGGAGCTGGTGCATTTTCATCGCCAGGAATCGCACGATAGACAATGTCCTGGAGCAAATGTCAGTGGATTCACCGTTCTTTAGCGTCCGACGTCCATACATCATAGAACTTTGTCCGGTCGAAAGCATGGCCAGGCCTCGAAATTGCGAACAGCTCAATGGAAACTCCCAAGTCGTACAGATCCTTGGCTCGGTGAGTTGCTGGCTCTCTTTGAGCCTTATCTTTTGAGTGTGGATCGTCGTTGTCCGTCACGAGGAAAACTCGCCGTGAGGAAAAGTTTGGTGCTTTCGTGGTGAAGATGTAGTTTGCGGCGAACAGCAATTTGGCCATGGAGACTTCCTCTTTGCTTGGTTGTATCACGTTTGCAAATTCCTCCTCATCCTCGACGATATTGCGCAGACTCTTTACATCGGCAGCCTCTGGTACGTCCAGATCTGTGAGAACGTAACAGTGTTTATAATTCGTGGACTGTCGAGAGTCGACTTCTTGACCTGACATCTTGGAACTCGTGGTGCCAAAGAGCATGACTCCCATCATGTCACGTGGATGTGAAATGATACGCTGTTGCATCAATTGATAGGCGCATTTCAATGCAGCAGAAGCAGGCGAATCTCGGTCGGCCTTTTTGTCGTCTGAAGGAGGAGGTTTCTTTAGCATAGACTCGCTGATATCGATGCAGAATAGCACAGCATCTTTGACTGTCTTGTATCCCTATTTGAGGTGTTAGTTGAGGCTTAATCTCGAAAGGGACTGGGCGACAGTTACGGTATCGTCAACATAGTGGTCCTCCTCGTCCTCTTCCTCTCCCGAGCGAGTGAAGTCAGCATTTGGATATGCCGACACCCGCGGTCGGTATACAAGCTGAGCTTCCTCCATCGTTATGTGTGATAAAGTTGACTGCAATGGAGTCGAAACGGCGAGATGGTGGATTCAAAGGAAAGAGGAGAGCTTCAGGCAGAAGCGCGATGCGCGACCCTCCAAACGCGAGGTCACATGAGTGGCGTTGAGCTCCGAGGTGCCGGTGCAGTGGTGTGAGCCAATCGAAAGCTGCTGACCAAAGGTGCTCAAGCATGACGAGTCGAGTAATAGATATACCCGTAGTCGTCCAAACCACGCTGGCTTGAACAGCAAGACCTCCAATATGGCTCTCAGACAGCCCCTCTCGCAACTGACGAAGCGCGCATCCACTTCGTTGATCTCAAAATATACAGCTGCTCCTACATCTTCGATATGGCAACAAAGAAAAAGTCTGGCTGCTCATGCTGCGCCACCAGTTACTCAGGATGCGACAAGTTCAAAGGGACCAACCGCAATGGTCTTCATGAATATGGGAGGCCCATCGACTACAGATGAAGTCGGCGATTTTCTGTCAAGACTATTTGTAGGACCGCTGTTCAATGCGCTCTGTTGCACACGAGCTGATTCGTGATTAGGCGGATGGAGACCTGATACCTCTGGGACGACTACAAAATTACCTTGGACCGCTCATATCCCGTCGTCGGACACCGAAGATTATAAAACAGTACGCTGCCATCGGCGGTGGTTCTCCAATTCGCAAATGGAGCGAGCACCAAGCCAGCGAAATGTGCAAGATCCTCGACAAAATCTCACCACAGACCGCACCCCATAAGCCTTACGTGGCATTCAGATATGCCGATCCTCTCACTGGAGAGATGTACCAAAGACTCCTAGATGATGGCTTTGGCAACGGAAAAGGTGGACGTGCTGTGGCTTTCACCCAATACCCGCAATACTCCTGCTCGACGACGGGTAGTTCCATCAACGAGCTCTGGAAATGGAGGAACCGTCTGGAAGGCAAGAAGGCTACCGGATCTGACGAACCACAGAAAGGTGCAATCACATGGAGCGTGATTGACCGGTGGCCGCAACATGCAGGCTTAGTGGAGGCGTTCGCACAAAATATCGAGGCGCAACTGGCTCACTATCCAGCCGAGCGTCGCGATGATGTCGTTCTCCTATTCTCCGCCCACTCGTTACCAATGAGTGTAGTGAACAGAGGAGATCCCTACCCAGCGGAGGTTGCAGCAACAGTCTATGCTGTGATGAAGCGCCTGGGCATGAAGAACCAATACCGACTAGTCTGGCAATCGCAAGTTGGACCATCGGCATGGCTAGGAGCGCAGACTTCAGACACTGTCGAAAATTATATCAAGAAGGGACAAACCGATCTGATCCTAATCCCAATCGCTTTCACGAGCGATCATATTGAAACACTGTACGAGTTGGACCAAGAAATCATCGGAGAACATGGCATTGATACAATACGGAGAGCTGAGAGTCTAAATGGAAGCAAAGTCTTCATCCAGGCATTAGCAGATATCGCAAAAGAGCATCTGGAAAGCGGGAAAGCTACCAGCAAGCAGATGGGATTGCGATGTCCGGCTTGTGTCAGCGAAAAATGTGCAGAGAGCAAGAAGTTCTTTGCTGGTCAACAAGCTTTCTTATAGACTTGATAGGCGCACAAGTGTAACCATATTTTGCAGAAGGCTTTGGCCTCGGATTTTGTACATATAGTGTAAGCATCCAGCTGGCGTGCGGTGTACCAGCATCTACATCACAGAGGAATCCATAGCTTTTCGATGATATTCGACCCCCCAAAGCCTGAAGTGCTACAGAAAGCGCATCTATTGACTTTACTTGGGCTGTAACCATGCGAATGTGTAGAGAAGTTAAGATTTTATGGCACTTGACCTCAGCACAAAAACCAGGCATCAAGATCTGCCATCACGCTTGTCTTATGCTCCACTGCATTAACACGAAATCCTCGCACCTCACATGGTTACCCTCCCACATATTCACTCTCCAAAAACCCTCTCATCGATTTCTTTATCCGCACCATCGAAAGCGCATGACCTTAGTACGAGATAGTTCAATAGCTGCCTTGCTCTAAGGATGGCATTGCCACAATTCGATCACATCCCACATCCCACATCCCACATCCCACATCCCACAGCTTACCGAGACCGGTCCGGAGCACATACACAGTATGTTCCTTAGACGGTCTAGTCCAACATCTTACGCAACCTGGAAAAACCAAAAAGGCCCTGTCCCAAATTTGGTGGGCAATTTTCGGATTGGCGATAAGAATGCGAGACGGACGTGAGGTGGACGCGAAAAGCCCCCAAGCAAGTCGCTATGATTGGTAATCGAGTGGACGAGGCACTAGGATGAGGGAGAGCAATGCAAGGCTGTGCAGCAAAACAGGGCGGGAAGTATCGAATCTTGGAAGAGATATGCTGCAGGAGGCGTCCAATCATGTCTTGTCGCAAAAGATTGCCAGGATGGATTGAACATCGGCGGCAAGATGATGACGTTGCCGATGAGCAGAGTGAGACCTCGGTCGTGTCCTGTGTACAAGTTCGAGGTACAGCTACGACTCCAATTACTCTTCTTTACATAGTAAACTTGATACAGACGCGTTCCACCTAGCCCGGCACTCGGCCCTTCGTTCTTATCGCTCTTATTGTCGGAGGCATTTTGCAGAAGGTTTCAGGAAGACAAACCCAACCTTAATCAATCCCTCTCTGTCGCTTGGTAATCTGTTCAAATCCTCGTTCTAGACATATTTACGACATCGATTCACTGGCCCGCATATTGCATACTTTCATCTAGCCTGATCAGGGATCCGGCGTACGAACTTTAATTCCCGCTTACGCAAAAGCAATTGGGTTCCATACACGATACAGCTAGGCGGAGGCCAGGGTAGCCCTTCTTATATGCTGTCGGGCTGCTCACACGGTTGACCACAAAAGCATGAGCTCTTCTTGTCAGATCTTTATCTTCCGTTGAACTCACACGAGTTCAAAAATGCCCATCATGACCAACAACGATGCGCGAAACGCGGACGATGAGGCCGAGAGCACGCAGCAGAAGCGGAGAGGGAGTGAAAGAGGAGGCGAGGCCTCGAGGTCGCTGCCCGCAAGTGGCGCCGATAGGAGGCAAAGAGACTCGAGGGAAGAGAGTGAGGAGACTCCATTGCTGGCAACGGAGGGTACAAATGGACATGCAACTGAAGATCGACCGCGAAGACATTCTGAGTACAGACCATGGGACGAGTTTGCAGATCTCCCGTGGTGGAAGAAGCCACACGTAAGTGTTTGGTCCATAGGGCAGAGTGGATATAGAGCTATGAATAACAACTGTCTATAGTCATACTGGCTTCTAGCACCCTTTATCCTCTCTGCATTGGCTTTTGGTGGAATTATCGTACCCAAGATCAACCTGATTCTGAACCTCATTTGTCGCGAATACTATGCCGACAAATCTATCCAAGACCCCAACTTCACCTTACTACCCATATCTTGGACGGGAGAAAACCCTCAATGCCGTTCACCAGAGGTTCAACAAAAGGTTGCTGCCTTCACACTCCAGGGGTCGTTGATATCAGGCATATTGGCAGCTATCATTGCTCCCAAGCTCGGAGCGCTGTCTGATCGTTATGGAAGGAAACCCATCATGTGCGTCACCAATTTTGGAATGTTTACTGGGGAAATTCTCACAATTCTCGCTGCGAAATACCCAGAAACCTTCCCTGTGAGGTGGATGCTGTTGGGCTACTTCTTTGATGGACTCTGCGGCTCATTTATCGCATCCATGGCGATGTCCCACTCCTACGCGGCCGATTCGACTCCTCCAGAATCTCGAAACGTCATATTTGGCTATTTCCATGGGTGTCTTTTCACTGGCATAGCTTTGGGTCCTCTTCTAGCCGCATACATTATCAAGGTGACTGGAACGGTCATAGCCATGTTCTACATCGCTCTTGGATGTCACGTTTTCTTCATCGTATTCCTCGTCCTGTTCATTCCAGAATCGCTGAGCAAATCAAGGCAACAGGCGGCAAGAGAAAGGCACAAAGCTGCCGTTCTGGCTAGAGGTCCGTCGTCCGATTGGATCCAGCAGATCTACGCTTTCAATCTTTTCGAGCCGCTCAAGATCCTCTATCCTAAAGGACCTCACGTCGATCCCGAAATCCGCAGAAACCTCCTTCTTCTGGCTTCCGTTGATATGATTATTTTCGGGGTGGCCATGGGTGCAATGACTGTTGTCATCATCTACTCTCAATTTGTTTTTGGCTGGACCGCTTCGCAACAATCAATCTTCATGTCTGTAGTAAACTCATCTCGCGTCTTCTGCCTTCTGGCTGTTCTCCCGGCGCTCACACGTCTTTACCGTGGCAAACCTGGACGTCGACAATCACATCCGGATACTGGAGCGGATCTTTTCGAGCTGAGTGTCATGCGCGCTGGTATCCTGTTCGATATGGTGGGCTTCCTTGGATATACACTCGCGCGAACAAGCCCGCTCTTTATGCTGTCGGGTGCAATTGCCAGTTTTGGTGGTATGGGTAGTCCCACACTTCAAGCTGCTTTGACGAAGCACGTGCCGCCTGGACAGGTTGGACAACTTCTTGGCGCGATGGGTCTCCTGCATTCATTCGCAAGGATCATCGCGCCAACTGTGTTCAACCTTATATATATTGCTACCGTCGAAAGTTTCCCGCAAACAGTGTTTGTCATTTTGACTGCCATGTTTGGAATGGCCTTTGGGGTCAGTTGGTTTGTCAGACCTGGACGTAAGTTTTTCCCTTCTTTCGGAGAATCAAGGATGAGTGCTCACACTGTTTTCCCAGTCAAATTGGTCGAGGATCCAGACGACGAATCATCATATCAGAGGAGATTCCGCCCTGTTCCAGAAGAGATTGAGGATATGGAGGATGTCCTCGCAATCTGAGACTTCGTCTTCTCTAAATACAACTATATTTCAGACCTTTGGCGCATTTGTTGCCTCAATTTGTATACTGATCGCTATATATATGTGCATGTCACTAAGCAGATATCCTTTGGGCCGGATACCTCAGAATAGAGCAAACGACTTTGTCGAACCTTTCAGACTCTTTAAAGGGCTTGCGCGACAACAGTCATAATTTACGAATTTAAAGATTGCTAGAAATGTCTACTGAAATTAGAACATACGCTCCTGTCAGGGATTGGGTCACAATTCGTCATCTCATTTGATTTTCGAGACACACTGGCATAGGTGCATGCGATCTGAGATAACGTATGATAGTTGACGTCGAGTCATTAAGTCAACGGTATCAAGCGCAGGCTCCATTGAGACCGACCGTGAGTTGACTCCTCGCTCGAGTCCTACCTTGCAGGTAAGTTGTTGCATTCAATATCTCTGAGCTTATGGCCAACGACTGATCGATTGTGGAAATGAAGGATATGAATTGTTTGGCTCACACACGTGTCTATTTAACGTAGCCGTTTCCTAGCGTATGGATGATTTTTGGGTTTCTCGCTCATCTTGTTCTCCCGCTCTCTAAGAACAAGTTGCAGTTCCAGTAGGGTCTCCATCATTCCATTGGCTGGCACTGTGATAAACTCAGTCTAAGGACCATTGTTTGAGTAATCGAGTTTTTGTTTACTGGGAACGCAGCATCGCATGGCACGTTCGTCACTTCATCCGCAGGATTTTAATAACAATAGCCATTGCCTAGATCGCCGCCACCCTCGCAATCCTACTTGCTGGTCAGCAGGTCAAATGTGGATATCCTGACTTTAACAAGATTTACGCTATCAGGTCATATCTTCTATTGCAATTTCTCAACTGGTGAAGACATGGCTTTTGCGAACGTAGCCATCCCGCAGAGAACAGTCATAACCGTGAGTTTGGCGTAGCGCATGTTGCTAGGTGAGACGCCCGGGTCTGGTATGAAGTGAGGTGAGTCGAGCACTGGCTTGTCTTTTCTGAAAGACCTCCAATTTTCGAAGGCTCGGGGAGTTATCTGGGACGGGTCTCGGAAAGGAGGGGCAGAGCAGGCTGTTTTATATTGCTGATCGACAACCTTTCTCGCCAGCGCGGCTTCCAGTTTGCCTCTCCCTATGGACATCGCTGTGCTCTCGACTCTTCTCGACTTGAGATTTTGGTCTGCAGCGCATCCGGTTGGAGGGTGGTATGCCTTAGCCTTCTGCACTGATGTTGGTATCTCCATCCACTCTGTCGTCGTCCCTCCAGATTAGCGTCGAGCCATATTTTCCGAGACGACGTGGCAGTTCTGGCACCATCACAGGTATAGTTGCCAACATGACCAAAGCCGGTCTTCTGCTAACAGGTTCAGTCTTGCGAGAGAGTGGCACGCTCTGATGCCACAGAGACCATGTTTGGAAATGGTGATCTGAGCTTCTAGGATGCCCATAATTCATGCATTGGCCACAGAAGCAAAGGAGGAGACAATAGGTTGCTGCATTGGAGTGTATGGTTGATTGCTACGTACAGCGCGCATCACTGTCATATAGCTCTCTGCTTTTTGAGTTGATATCATAAAATCGTATACCGACAGAACACTGGGCAAGCTCATGATACCCCGAATAAACTGGTGGACTTGTTTTGACGTGTTCCACAAGGCCATAAGGCGGCCACAAGGCTCGTCAACTCAGGCTGACTGCGCTCGAAGCGCCTGTAGTTAGCTAGTTTAAAGCTGCGGTTCCAATCGGCACCATCCCCTCGATCGGGGCTTTGAAAGACATGTCGCAGCACTAGAAATCCATGATGACGTTTAAGGCGAGCAACAGCCTCCTTCTTGTCTGCAACACCACACGAAAACCCATCACATACATGCCAGCCATGAACGAAATTCGAACAAAGGAGGCTGACAAAGTGTTCGAGGCACATCGCTCACACACCTCAGGTATACGGATCCACACCGATTCCGCAATATCTCACGCTATACTCCAGCAATTTCCAAAGCACTGTGTAACTTCCACGCGATGCGACCTCCTCAAATACGCTGAAAGGGGCCACGCCACAGTGCGAATCGCAGGTGACGGTTCTCCGCTTATACTCTGTCGAGACTTCGAATCCACCATGCGGGATACCACGCTCAGCGACGCGGCTGGAATGTTGTCGAGCAGAATATACTTCGGATGCTACGACTATACCTGGAACGAACTTCACTTCCGACTGTACGTCCTCAACACGCAGAATAGCCTTGCTCCTGCCGCCAACGAAAGCCGAACCTATATTATTAGTCAGCCACTGGATGACGAGATCGCTGGACAGTCCATTAGCGCTTCAGCCGACGATCTCATAATGGCTGCTGGAACCTGGATGGAGAAGAACGACGAAGCCGTTTGGGTATACGACCAAGGATGTTGGCAAAAAGATGGTCAACTGTGGCGTGCAGTGCGCGACACCAATTCTGAAGAAATCGTTGGAGACGAGGCTAGGAAAGCAGACTTGGAAAGGGACACGCTGGGATTTTTCGATGCGAGGGACCAGTATTGGGAATACGGTGTGCCCTGGAAGGTCTGTCAATTTTCCTCTCTCCACCTCTCAAATCGTACCGAAATGTTCAACTGACTCCTTCAACTCCTTAAAGCGAGGATTGATACTGCATGGTCCACCGGGAAACGGAAAGACGCTCACTATCAAAGCTATCATGCGCAGTCTTATGGCAAGACGCGAGGGAATGATACCCACACTGTACGTCAAGTCAATCACCAGTCGTGTGTTGGGTCCGCAAGGGGCTCTACGAGTCATCTTCAACAAAGCCCGACAGGCAGCGCCTTGCCTGTTGGTCCTGGAAGATATCGACAGTATAGTCACAGACGAGGTTCGAAGCTACTTCTTCAACGAATTGGACGGACTAGAGAACAACAACGGGATTCTCGTCATCGGATCAACCAACGATCGTGAGTCAAATGAGAACTCGTCACTGATGCACCCAGGATACGGTACAGCTGACTCCAACGCAAGTGGGGAAATTGGACATCGGGCTCTCGCAGCGCCCTAGCCGTTTCGATCGTAAATACCCCTTCCATCTACCGGATTACGAAGAGCGCTTGCTTTATTGTCGTCGGTGGAAGTGGGTTACCATTCCTGCTGAAAAGTTCCCCTGCTAACCACCATGTCTCAGCCATAAACTCAGCAAAACGCCACTGGCGCTATTGAACGCAGAATCCCAAAGCCAAATCGCCTCGTTGACATCTGGATTCAGTTTCGCGTACATGAAGGAAGCATACATATCCGCCTTGCTCGAATTGGCAAGACGAGTCGTGCCTGAGAGTGTGCAGCCCGGATTCTTTGCCGATATCTTGCTGGAGCAGGTTAAAACGCTCAAGCTTGAAATGGCCATGTGATGCGTAGGGAGCAACTTTGACTGTGTCATGTGGAGTGAACTGTTGGCCACATCTAAAGCTCTGGGAGTTCCAATGTCACAGAGTATATGTAGCCATAATAGGTGTGGACATAGCCGTCCAAAGTGCGAGAGGTTCCCAAATAAATGCTGGGAAATTTATCAGGAAGACTATGATAATATTGTGGAGGGTAAGTGGGGGGTTTGATGGGACGGGGAAAAAATTTCGGAGGGAGGAGGGGGAGGATGTGCGAAGGCGATGATCGGGACTTTTGTTTTTGGGGGCTTGTCTATGTTGATGTGTTTGTGATTAGGAGGGAATGCAAGGGTGGTATTTCTATGCTGGAGCGGTTGGGATTTGTGTTTTCTATGTTTATGTGTTTTTGATTAGGAAGAGAATGCAAGGGTGGTATTTCTATGCTGGAGTGGTCAGGATTTGTGTGTTGGCTTTTTTTGATAGTAGGATCCATTTTACAATAGTTCTCAATGGCTTTAGAGACTGTTCACGCTCTCGAACCTTACCACGTGCCTTTCCCATCAACAATCCTGAAATCCATGCCAGTGTTCACAAAGAGCCATTAGCAAGCTTGGTCACAGCTTTCGACGGATTCGGGGGCGGGGTTCAAGGGATGTAGGTAAAGAATAGCAGGGGCTCCGAGCTTGAATGATTTGTGAGCAAGTCTTTTCGAGGACCACTCATGGATTGAACTTTCGGTCTATCAGTTTTGTGAGGACCAAGATATGCGATTTACTATTGAAAATTTCATCAATTGCTTAGAACTCCGTTCCTCTCCTCGTCTGTCTGATCGAAGTCTGCGTCTCTGGCGGGAGCTCGTCGTCGAAGATGGATTTCTTGCCTCTATCGACCTCATATTTCCATCCCCGAACAGGCCTCGCCGACAAGAACTGCTCGGCATAATCAAAAACCCTCTGTAGCTTAGCTGCCTCGGCACTTTCGGTCTTGTCCGGGACTTGTACTTCCAATACGCCATTCCGCGCCCACGTAGTGATGGTGGTATCTGTTTTTGTCCACCCCTTACGCAGACTTTGACCGAAGACTGTGCCGTTCCAAACGTGTAATGCAACATTCTTGATTAGGATGAGATCTTTTGGCTTCAGCTCTTTGAGCGTCTTCCTTGTTGGATCTTTCTTTTCTGGATCGGAAGGGAGCCAGAAACTGATTTGGAAGCCGGCACGGGTTTCGTCTGCAACAATCATTTCGACCAGATCCATCTTGCGATTCGTTTGCCGTAACTTGATGTTGCGCGGCGGAGCAATACTTACCACGGCCGCAATAAGATTGACCGTGATTGTTTGTGGCGCGATCTGGTTGATGTAAGTGGCATTAGGGAGCCTTTTGAGATGGATGATTGGAGATGGCAGGTGTATCTTTGGCAGCTGACTAGGCGAGGACTTCAGCGAAGCAGAGCTAGAATACGACTGCGAACTCTCCTGGGTTGGCAATGAGTTGAAAGTTGCTGAATCAAATGATGGGGTGAGGGAAAGCTTCGTGAGCAACGAATTGTCATAGAGCATGAAGGACTGTTCCAAATACTCTTCATTCTCGATCTCCTTGGAGCTAGACCGGAAACTGTTCGCTTTCCCAGTTGAAAGATAATTGTGCTCGGGATTGTCGTAGATATCGCCAAGTGTCATGTCATCTGGTACCTCGACTACAAGCATCCCATCTAGCACATCCACATCTTCGACAGTGTCTGTGGGAGAAGATGGGGCGCGAGGGGGGGTTTGTCTGACCACGTCTCGAATTTGACCAATTGCTTCTATTCCCTGCTGCTCATCGTCGAGCTCTCCGATTAATCTGAATTTCGAAGTATCAGGGCCAAATTTCGCTCGCGAGCTGTCGATGAAGGAAGACGCTTCAGACGCCTCCAGGTACGCGGCCTCGCTCCAATCAAGGTCAGACAATCTTGGTGCGCCAGTCAGTATCTTGCCAGCCATTGAGATGGATTATGTCCGAGAACATCGTCCGTGATGAAGAAAGGGTCAAAGACGTGTTGCGGTCCACTGTGCTGATGTTATTGTTGCTGCTGGTGAGAACATGTGAGGACAGGGGAAATTCAAGCTGCTCGGAGAAGTCGTCGAGGCCGAACCACGACCAGATTCACGGACGAGACATCCGGAGCAATCTCACGCTTTCAATTGCTTGATAGATGTGTGCTGTATAGGCCTCGCCATCAAGACCGAAAGGCCGATTCTAATGCCGATCCAAGGCAACCTTTTCCTGGGTATAACCCGAGTATAAATGCGGAAGGTCATTCCCGTTGGCTAACATCTTATCATACCAGCGAAATCCAGTCCTCACTCCTCACCTTTATCAATCTAATCCATCTTTCGCGACTCTTTCTGACTCTCCTTTTTCACGACTCCAGAATACTCGAAATATGTTGAAGAATCTAGTAAAACGGTTTACACCCAATGCCTCGAGTGCAGACTTATCGAGTAGCGGCTTCAGCACTGCCAAAACTTCTACGGAATTGTTCACGAAGACCGATCCTGAGCTAGACGGTGAAGAATGTTTGAGAGACTGTGAAAGTTGCACCGTCAAGTATCCACGCAAATTTGACATTGATGAAGATGATAAACTTTATGGACACATAAAAGGCTGGAGTAGGCATGTCCTATGTGCGACAGGCAAGACGGATTGGGTGAGAGATGTCGCAGATGAGAAGGGAAGTATCATGGAGGCTGTCGGGAATCACAACGATTTGCACGAGAACGGGGTAAGCATGTGCTCTAGAATTGAGTTTGGGTTATAACGTAGCTAATGCGAGAGCAGAAACTCATGCTATCGGCTTCAAACATCCCTCTACCAACAGACCCAACAATCGCGGATTCCACAACAGCCCTCCTTCTCCCAGCATTTACCATAGTCGACAACGTCACCCCGTCCTCAGTACCTGACCTGATAAAACACGTTATAAACTCAGCGCCTACGAACACCTCTCCTCTTTCAAAACCACCATCTGCGACCCTTTCTCCCGACTCGCTCCCTACTCCTTCAACAATACCAACCTCTCTCCCGTCTGGTCTGACCACCCGACCTTGTCCTCACAATTACCTCATTCTTCTCTGTTCTCAAAAGACGCGCGATGCACGCTGTGGCCAATCCGCCCCTCTACTTCTCAAAGAATTCGAAAGACATCTCCGGCCCTTGGGACTACAGCGTGATCTGGCAGATACTCGTCCGGGAGGGGTGGGAATATACTTCATCTCCCATGTCGGCGGTCACAAATACTCTGCCAACGTGATGATCTACAGGAGAGCTAGTGCACCAAAGCTAGATGGTGTTGCTTGCGAAACTGAGGCAGAAGAGAAGAGAGTTATTGACATGGGTGACAGTGAGGGAGCTGGACAGTGTATATGGCTTGCGAGAGTACGTCCGGAAGACTGTGAGAACATTGTCAAGTATACCGTACTGCAAGGCAAGGTCTTGAAACCAGAGAGGCAGCTCAGAGGTGGGTTTGACAGGGAGAAGGGATTAGTGAGTTGGTGATTCTCTCGGATCGGAAAGGCTACTGCATACTTCTAAGCTGAGTATTCTTGCACCGGATCTCGTTATACAGCTTTAGATGGCGCGCATATTTCTAGACCAAAGAGCCGATAGATAACAGTATAGAAATCCCTTGCGGTATCGGGAATAAGACATCAGCGAAAAACAACCAATTCGAGTACCAATTCTTGGCTTTGCCTGTTTGAGACATCCCGTGACAGTGACGACAACGAACCTGAACCACTCTTCGACTCTCACTCCAGCCTCAAGCCATTCTAACCTCTCACCAGCCACATACAGTCTTCTTCATCTCTACATCTCTTTAATCTCCTTGAAAATGCCCGAACCCGCCCAAGTCAACCGCTCACTGAGCACCGTCCGCACAGAATTAGAATTCCTCCGTGATTCCGGAGTCCTTCTCCCCCAACAGCTCGACTCGATAATGGCCCAGCTACCCCAGAACGGCCAACCGAGTCAATACGTCGATTCGAGATATGGAGGGAGCTATGGGCAAACCCAATGGCAACCTCAAGGTCCACAGTTTCAACAGATTGCGCAGGCGGCGCAGGATCCTCAGAGTCCTGCACATCCTAAGCATGCAAAGGTATGTTGTTTCTACGTACGTGGGTTTGTGGGGTAGACGTGCGTTGGGAGTATGGGAAGCTGATTTTGTGTGTCGTTTAGCATGCGGAGTGGGCGAAGGGTATGGCGAGTAAATTTGGGAGTGCGATGATGTTTGGTGCTGGGGCTACTTTTGGAGGGGATATGATTAATGATGCGCTGAATCATATTTAGAGTTTACTTTTGGGTTGTGTACGGTATGGTAAAAAATTACGTTTGGACGAATTGATGATGAGTTTTTCCAGAGAGACATATTTTGCTACTAGTAAGCGGAGAAAGATGGCCTGTTCTAAGGCTGTGAGGGAATAAGTGTGCTCTTATATAGCCAGAAACATTCAGCCCAGAAGGTGGGCATATCGAAATCGAAGATACCATGCCTTTTAGAGTCTCCCAGCTCTTGATCGATATCTTTGAGATTGCTAGAAATGTATCCATGTCCATCTAGAGAAACGTTTACGTACTCATCTTATTTTAGCTGTAGCAAGAAGGGCCCTACACTACTGTGTACTGCGGCCCCAAAAACTGTGAATGCCCGACGGGGAGTGCTTGCGATGCTTCCTGCAGCCTTTGTGGGTATGAGGGCGGCAAGTTTTCTGTAATCAACCGAATCCGATTGGTCGAGATAGTTCTATACCCTACGCGGATCGTTCTCACGATTGCATACGGCAAACAACTTTCCCATCATTGCCAACTATAAAGCGATCGAGATCTCTCCATCCATTTCTTCTTCTTCCCTTTGTCTTGAAATTAGGTTCCAGGTGGCCAGCCGACACGATTTCCTCCACCCATTTAATTCCTCCCACTTTACAAGCAAGAACATCACCTGCATTTGGGGACTCCATCATGGCAAATACATCCAACGTCTTCACGCCACTGCTGGGCAATATAAAGAGAAAACATACAGACACGCCTGCAACCCTCGCCAGCCTGTCAAAACAAAGCCAAGGACAATCAGAACATACAGCTGCGGAACGACACAGCAAACTTGGAGATTATCTCGGCGATGCCATTTTGGGATTCGCAGATGGTCTCACTGTTCCCTTTGCACTCACAGCTGGGCTTTCGGCGTACGTCAATCTCAACTTTGATCCCCAGATTCTGGACGTCACGACTGATATTTTTTTCGCAGAGTCGGTTCGATACGCGTTGTTATTGTTGGTGGGCTTGCCGAATTGTTTGCGGGTGCGATTTCGATGGGGTTGGGTGCTTGGCTTGCTGCTGAATCGGATCGCAAGTCTTACTATGTCGAGGAAGCACGGGAGAGGCAGGAAGTGGATGATTGTCCGGATAAGGAAGAGGAGGAGATTTATGAGATTTTCGATCAGTACCATATCTCCAGAGATGCAGCGAGAGGTGTCGTTGAGGCGTTGAAGGTGAACAAGGATTGCTGGGTCCAAGTGAGTCCAGTCTTCCATCTTCGATGCCGAATCGCATCTTTTCAATCAATCGATCAAACGTGGGGATCGCCAAGCTAACACTGGGCAGTTCATGATGGACTTTGAACTTCAACTTCCCCGTCCCTGTTCAAACGCCGGTTGGATCAGTGCCATCGTCATCGCCATCTCCTACTTCATGGGCGGTCTTCTCCCAATGATCCCGTACTTCATCTACTCCGAAATCATGGATGCCCTATACACAAGCATCGCCATCACCATCTTCGTTCTCCTAGGTTTCGGATACGCAAAAGCCATTGCCATTGGCCAGACGAAGAAGGACGCCTGCTTCAGCGCTGTCCAGATGTTGTTCGTCGGAACATTAGCGGCTGGAGCGAGTTACGCGATTGTGAAGGGGGTTAATGCGAAGATGGGCGGAGAGTGAATGAGTGCGTGGAGCCAAAAAAAATATTTTTAACGAGATAATATGTCTACTGGGTTCGAAAATACATACATGGAATGGTTGGCCTTCAAAGAGGAACAACAAAAAGTAAAGCATGAGCTATAAAAGTATCCTACATAACAAGATAGGTTCGCTCATCGAGTCATTCTACATAAAAATAGAATAACACTTGTAGGCAGCGACTGAACACATTTCCAGCCACAAATTTCGTAGTTAGCTGACATTGAAAAAATGTCTCTTCATACCAATTTACGATTCCTCCGCTTTAACAAAGATGCAGCCCGAAAATCCATCCTCATCCTCCTTGCAAGCTTGTGGCCTAAAACTCACCTCAATATTTCAAACTCTCCATTGAAATTATGCAGGTACTCCTCTTCCTCACCACCCTCGTGCTCGTCTTGTTGTGGAGGGAAATATCATCTCCACATTAAAAGGACGTAAAAGGTTTCAAGCGATATAACGATCCCAACGCAAGTCAAGAAAAGCCCCTTGAAAAGAAAAATACGGAGCAGCAGCATTAAAACCCCCACGACGACAGCAGAAAAGGAGGAGGAGGAGGTAAAGGGTAAACAAACACCCTAAACCCCCGCACATAACCACCAACCTAACAACCCCCACATAATCCCAATTTGCATCTCTAACACGCCAGACTCCCAGGAAAACTCATTTGCACATGCAATATATCGTCAAAGAACACCTTGACACCAAGCGCATTGCCCTTTCTCTCCCTGCCCCACATCGCCCTTCCTCTCCCTGCCCCACATCGCCCTTCCGCACCGTGCCCCACATCACCCTTCCCCACTCTGCCCCACATCACCCTTCCGCACCCTGCCCCAATCTTCCCAAACACCCACGTCCAAAATGTGACTACCAGTATTAGCAGACATGATTTGATCTTTGAGGATGGAGCCGTCGTGGGTTCAGTGTCGTGTCCGCGCCGGTTGGAGAAGATTTAAGAGGTGTAGGAGCCCGAGAGGTTGTTAGTATTGGTGATGTGGAGTTGGAGTTTTATGGCGTCTGTGGGGGTGTGGGGTTCTGTTTGTTCCGGTTCCGGTTTTGGTTATTCCCCATCCTCTCTCACAACCGCCCTTCTCAGCAGGGCGAAAATCAAGTTCTCTGGCAAACTATCTGCGCTCTTTATACCCGGCCAGACACAAACTCAAGCAACAAACTCACAAACACGATCATGGGTTTTTACTGCTCCATCCATCAACCCCACGCCCCATCCAGTATCAATCCCAATCCAAAACAGATATTTAAAATCCAGACTCCCTAATTAAATACATCGCCCCCCCCCCCAAACTCCATCCCCCCATCATCAACAACACCCACAAAAAACAAGTCCCAAAAACCCCCCACCCCAAACCCCCAACATCACCAACCCAAACCCCCATCCCCAACCCCATCCCCATCTGCCACCCATCCACCCATCCAAAACCAACAGCAAAGCAGTCCAAAAACTAAAACACAACACCCCCCAAGCAAAAATAGAAAAGAAATCCCCCTCCCATCCGAACCGAATCTACTATAAATCCCGAATACCCGTTTCAAAGAAAAGTGCCTTGTTTTTCCCGGGCAAGAGGGACAGGTGAGAATACCTAAAATCTATTGACCCCGTATCTACGCTTCGGCGTTCCGAATATGCAGTTCGATGGGTCCAAGGTTCGGTTTTCGGTGCTGGGTTGACGAGGAGGGGATGGGGGGACGAGAGCGGGTTGGGTGGAGAGGAGGGGAGTAGGGAGTAGTAAGAAGGAATACTTTATCTCGAGATGGGGGGATGGTTAGAAGGAATGTGAGGAGTGCGTAATAGATAGGAAGAACGAAAGGATCGAACGCTGGGTAGGAGAAGGGGAAGGGAAATAAAGTATCGAATAATAAAGTAGGAGTTAAGACTGTGTGTACCTACCAAACTCATTCACCTTATCTCGAAGCCAAAAAACTGGAAAACCATAGTCTCTAGACATTGTTTACGTTCGATCAAAGGACGAGCAACAGTGTCCTACATAGTAGATTCACGAGATGACGCTATGTAATGTACACCCATTCAAGCAATAAGGATCCACAGTAATAAAAGACTGTGATTGTCATAACCATAAAGCAATACAGTTGCATGATCAAGCGGCAGGTCTTCAAAAGGAGATCACTCGTGTTCGCCGACGATATTCCCCAGTTCTGCGCGTTGAGGGTTTCCCTGTACCTCTCGGCCAATGGGACTTGAAGGGAAGCTTCGGCTTTACAGAATACGAAGTCTATAAACATTGTCGCAAACCTCAACTCCGTGCCTAGATATATGATTCGTCCATAGTAAGTGCGGAATGCATGTTCTCTGGGAACTTATCCGCACTCCAGCAGCACACTGTTGTACTTGTGATCAGAAATACAAGTTATCGACTTCATCTTGAGAAACCTCGTCACCAAGGAAGTGTGCATTCGTCGAACTGATGTACTGTTATTAATACTCGCCGGCGCCGAGACCAGCAAACATAAGAAAAAGCCTGCAGACAACTAAAGATACATACGTAAAACAACCGCTTAAGGCCTTGGTCCGGCCAACACAGTACGCCCCTCCCTTCATGTAGAAACGCAAAGAAAAAGGCCGCCTCAGCAAAGGCACACTTTTCCAGTCCAACAACCAGCAATTATCCACACATAAGAAGGCCGTGCCTCGACTAAGAGAGGGTATTGGTACCCTTATACCCAGGGAGATATGTGTCCCCACGGCAAAGATGAAATATACAAAATCCTGGCGCAACTATGATGAAACAGATTAGCATTCAGGATGACTTGATGAAGCTCCTGAAAACGGTGCCGATATCCCCACCTGCTTCGTCCGGGTAGACGTAGAAGGCCAAAGCTATGATTATGTAACTGTGTATTTGAATTAGCATTGCATTTCGCAAACGGCGAATGGTATTACTCACGTTCCGAGGCACATGGCACCCTCAAGCCAGTTGCTCTTCCCGTCTTGAATCAGGTAGTTGACGACCAAGACACTCAAAAAGAAGACAACGGTTTCGAAGCCCTGGAAGTGCAGGGTCATGGGTTTGTCCATAATCCAGCCCAAGATGACGAGGAAGGGTGTGACGAAGATGGAAATTTGAAGAGAACTTCCAATCGCGACACCAATAGCAAGATCCATTTTACCCTTGTAGGCGACCACACAAGCCGTGACGTGTTCTGCGGCATTACCGACGATTGGCAGGAGAATGAGACCGATGAACGTCTTGGAAATGTGGGCAGTTTCGACAATGGCGTCAATGCTATCCACGAGGTATTCGGCGCACACCGCTACCATGAGCGTCACAAGTACCAATGCCACACCTGCACTCCATGGCGATAACGTTTGTTCCTCTCCGTCCTCATCGGCGCCCTCTTGATTCTCTTCGTCGAACAGGTAGTGATGAGTCTTAAGCTGGAAGAACAGGTACATAATGTACAGGATGAGGAGGATGATCGCGGTTCCGTGGGAGAGGAGGAGGATGCTTGAATCGCGGTCTTGGTCGTTCTTCTTGCTCGTAGAAATTGCGGCATACATGGTTGCGGGGATGATGAGGGACGCGCTGGATACAGCCATGAGGGAAGACATAGCAGAAGCAATTGTAGCGTTGAAGGTTTGCTCGCCGCCCCGGAAGCCACCAGCAACGAAGCAGCATCCGAGAACCTGTTGCGCATTAGGGATAAGCTTGAAGTGGTCAATCGCAAAGACTTACAAGGAGAATATTGGAGAGAACACTGCCGAGCATACTAGCTTGGACAATGCGAATCTCATTATTTCTGAGAGCGACGATACTGACCTGAAGGCCGCATTAGCGTATCGCAATAAATTTTCCGGTCTTGTTGTACATACGATAAGCTCGACCGCATTTCCGAACGAAGCATTCATGAGACCTCCGATGGTCTCGCCGAGCTTAGCCGCCAGCTCCTCAGTCGCAAAACTGAGCAGCGATGCAAGAGGGACGATGGCGAAGAAGTTGAGGATGAAGACAGTTGTGGGGTTCCATTTCATTGCGCCAGCAACTATACCGAGCGGTACGAACACCAGTAGGACGTTGACATAGTTGCTGACGAGGACCTGCCATGTCGTTCGTGCAAAACGTGCTGGATACTTGACGAACGATCTTGGATCATCAGTGTGCCATTTTCCAGTGTCTTGTGTCGCGGACCCATTTGAGTTTCCTCCTAGAAGCGGCGCGCTTTCGCCATTTGTTTGTTGGGGCATTGGCGGTGGTCGAGCGTTCTTGCGACGGCCTTCTTGGTGGAATATGCTTCTTAAGCTTGCTGTCACATTGGCCGTTGATTAGTTCTTGTACTTGGACGGGGTATTTGGCGGAGGAGTCGGCGATAGGATGATAAACAAAAAGTTCTTGGATAGTGGCAGTGCAGTTGAAATGTAAGGTAAGCTTGCTATGTCACGAGCGGAGGTTCGCGATGGCTGGTTCGAATACCAAGACTGTACCAAGAAGTGTGGTTTCGACGATCCACCAGGGACGTCAGGTACAGAACGGGAGTCTTAGTCAGGAATTGAGGCTGGCGATAGCAGGAATGTGTTGTTGGAGGAGCGAGGGAGGAGAGATGATAGTAGGAGACGAGGGATGATGGCAAGAGATGAGGGATGATGGCAAGAGATGAGGGATGATAGAGATGAGCAACGTACCCATGATAGTTCCTTTGTAGCTTGATGGAGAGCTTGATGATGAATGCCGCGTCTCGGGCTTGGCGAGGGAGGAAAGGACGATTACTCGTAGGGAGTCTTCGGATAGCAATGGGATTGAAGTTGAAGTCGGCTCGGGGAGTATCGCGGGGATTGAGAGAGACTCTGCTGTAATAAGGTCTGAAGGCGCAGCTCAGCGTCCTTTTGTCTCGTTCAAAAGTTGTACGGGGTAATCAAGCTGCAGGCTGCATGGGGTGGGAAAGTTGACTTTACAGGGTGGAGCGCCCGTAGAATAGCTTGCTCCAGCAACTGCGTCATGCTGAGCCACCATTTGCTTGGCAGTATGAACACTGATACGCCAAGTCCTTTCAGATCATATCATCATATCATATATTCCAAATTAGTGTGGCAGTGAAGAGTAAATACCACTATGCTATGCTGTTTGCACAACCTTACGCCTGCCGGAGCTGACCTCACCACAACCCACGCTTGCCATGTGTATTGTGTACGAGTACCACGCGCCTATGCCCATGCCCATGCCCATGTAAGATCCACCACAGTATCGCCGAGATCCACGATGCTACAAATCCAATTGAAGACTGCGCCCAAACGCCGGGAAAACAGCCACCTCAACGACGTCCACTCCCGATCTCATGGTGCTCCTCCGCTTTGATCGCAATCCGCCTGCTTCCGCTACTGTACAACATCTCCAACGTCTTCTGCTTCTGGCGCTCACGCACATTCTTGAGGTGTGCATACGTATCATCTAGCCCGGCAATCTGCTCTTCAACTGACAAAACGCTCGAGTCGTTACTGCGGACAAGAGGACTGACAAGCTTCTTTCGAAGCACTTCGAGATTACTCTTCAGTTGCAGCAGCTTGCCATTGTGGTCGAGCAGGATGCCCTTGTTTTGTACCGTACGCTGACGGACATTGACAAGAAGCTGCTTGTTCTTGTCGAATTTCTTGAGGCTTGATGCACGGGTGCCAATCACTCGAGCCCACAGCGAGCCGAGTAAAACGTCTTCCTCATGTTCTTGCTGATCGGTTTCGCGAATGACGCTGCGTTGGAGATTCAGAAATTGGTGATCGATTCTTTCGAACAAGCCAAAGAGTTTGATGGAATGCATGAGCTCGTTGTTTATGCTCTCTTCGAGCACTGTGAGGAATTCATCAAAGGTCCTTCTTAATGTTACGGCGTTTCTCTGAGACGGCGTCTCTCCCAACACTTCTTTAACAATTCGCCCCAAAATCGTTGGTCCATCTGCTGATTCAAGAACACCGACGCGTGATAAGAGATTGTGTACATTGTCGAGCGCCGAGGTCATGGAAGTCGAAGACGCAGCTGGTTCGATAGTTTGCAATCGGCGCTTGGCCCATTCCATTACGATGAGGATTCTATGAACCATCAGTATCAACACAAAACACTTCCACTACTTCAAACTCACCCATCCACATCTCCGTCAACGTTGGCAAAGAAACTGGTCAATTGAATCGCTAATGTCTTCATACTCTCGCTCAAATCATCCAACTCGTTGACAATGATTGGTGCCGATGTCATGTTCGTTGAGCGAATGCTCTCCCCCAAATCCCATATTGCAACACTCGTCTCTTGCAGATCACTGATTTGCTGTACACCATTCTCGGAATAATGGATCAACGGTTCAAACGTGCGCGCAATCTGTGTGGCCTTGAGCAGATCCGGTGTGGGCAAAGGTGTAGGAGGTCGAAACACCGATTTCACCAAGGTCCAAGCAATGAACGCGACCAGAAGTGACTGCAGCGTCGTTCCGGTTGTCCGCGTCCGCGCCTTGTATGCTTCTCTTATCCAGCCAAACATTGATGTGTAAGGGTCTGTACCGTGTTGTACTTCGGCGCGCATTGCGAATCGGATATCTGCAGACCTGAATTAGAAGTGACCATGCTGTTGAGCTTGAGATACCCACAGCTGCCAGTCTGCTCCGGAGGTGGCATTGAGTTGTCTCTGTCTTCTCTGCCTTTATCGCGCGCCGGAAAGCCTCCACCAAAAGGCTGCGGGTACTCCCGCCTTTCATACTCTGGACTCGCGTCTGGAGAATCTGCTGGTGTTTGTTTCGGTGGTGAGGCCGGGAGTGGAACATTAGCCGGGAGTATTGTATCGTCGCCTTCTCCTGCGCTTTCATATAAAGGACTCGCACTGTGTGATAGCGATGCGCCTGGTGGAGGGAATCTGTGCTGTCTTAACCATCCACTGCTTCCTTTGCGCCATGCCGGTGGCGACCAAGGTGCCGACGATCGTTCTGATTCCGCTTCCGATTCCTCTGAGCGAAAGGCCGAGTGTGTAGAGGGATTGCCG
This sequence comes from Venturia pyrina ICMP 11032, assembly GCA_000738655.1. Classification (NCBI taxonomy): domain Eukaryota; kingdom Fungi; phylum Ascomycota; class Dothideomycetes; order Venturiales; family Venturiaceae; genus Venturia; species Venturia pyrina. The sequence goes on along the minus strand of JEMP01000038.1, from coordinate 145,431 downwards.
AACATCGGCGACCGTTCGTGCTCAAAGTCCTCGAGTGAAGCCATTAACAGAGTGTTGTCGTAGTGGTCGTACATGTCGTCGTCCATACTAACTGCGATGCGATATCAGGGTTGGAAGCTGGGTATACGATACGATAACGAACGAGTGGAGTTCAGATAAAGAATTGGGTCCCTTCAGATTTGGGCCAGCCTTTCGAGCGAGGCGCAGACGGACTCTCCAGTCCCTTATTTGGAGGTTTACGTGAGGGATAGTATCACTGTGAAAAGAACGATGCGATTGCGGGTTGATGTCTAGGTACCTAAGTGGTTGAAAGAGTGTACTGTGTGGTATATGAAATGGTGACCAGAGGTATGACCGACGCGACACTGAAGCTCAACCCCTCGTTTTAGCCTAGTCAATATGCTCCCATGATAATCGAGTGGCTGGGGCTGGGAAGGCCTGTGAGCTGGCAGCATCTGCAAGGGGTCCATCGTGCATTGATTGGCGGACAGTGTCCAGCTTCAAACTTAGTGGAATCCAGGAGAGAACGGTCTATACAATAGGAAAGAACCCGGCTTCATGAGAATGTTTCCTTGTGGCCAGGAATGCAAAAGGATACAGAGTCAGTTTCTGTTGAGGATCTGATGGAACCCTCGAACCTCTATCGATGCTTGCACGGGTTAATTGTAAAGCCTGAAACAATAAAACGTACCGCCGTGCCTCGAAAAATATAGGACGTAGATGAAATATATTCTCGCAAGCAACGATCCAACCATCGTGCAAGAAAAGATCCAACTAACTGGTCTATGAACACTCGCTGAAACGCAAACCCCGGCAATCGTCACCGCCCATCACACAATATACACAGATCCACAGGTCCCAGAGCAATCTTACTATTATACACAATCCCTCATCTTACATACTCATCCCACCCAAATGACTACGACTTGATCTCACTCACGATATATGGTCCAATCACACATATCGCCGTCCAAATAATACTCAACCCGCCAAAAACCAAGGTGAAGGGTGCAAATAATGGGTTCACCATTGTCGCTTGAATCCAAATTGCGTAGAAAGCGACGGCGAAAAAGTGGTAGAAGAGAACAAAGGGATTGCGGATAATGCCCGCAAGAAGGCCGACAGGGCCATCGACGCAATTCCCACCGATTTGGAAGTACCGGAAGCATCCTATTTGAAGTGCTTTGAGATTGGCATCTGTAGAAACTTTGTTAGCATGGTTGATATGCGCGCACGGCAAGCGTGGAGACGTACTATCTGCCGCGAAAAGCGAATAGAGTGCCTGCGCCAAAATATTGATGACCGAGGATATATCTTTTCGCTTCCAGTGGAAAGTCTTCATTTGATTCAAAACTGTGGCTGTGTCGTCCAGTCGTGGGCAGAGCTCAGGACTCAGCAAATCAGTAATGAGCGCAACGTCATTGATTCCCACCGTCATGCCGCCTCCTGTCAAGGGATGCCTCATGTTCATCGCATCTCCTATCATGATCATGCCCGGTGTCTTGTTCGTCACTGGCGGTAGCCATGAATTCGGCATTGAGCGGACTTGTTGCTCCATCGCGGCCTCGAAGCTAGGTTTTACGCTGTCGGGCAGCGTTGGTAGAACAACGTTTCGGAGGTGGTTTTTAATACCTCCTACAGCGGGTGAAGCTGTGGGACAGTTCGTGGGAACATCGATCAGAGCTCGCGTCTCGTGTGTTCCGATTTGGTAAAGCAGGCATGGCGATCCGTCGCCCAGTATAACATGGCCAGAATTGGGCAGAGGAAGATCCGCGTCTATCAGTTCCAAAGCGTAGAATTTTGACCGCACTACTGGCGAATGTCTGTTGTACTCTTTGCGGAATTTCGAGGCGTAACCATCGCATATGACCGTGAGGTGCCCAAAGTAGTAGTCCTTCTCGCCCTTGGTCTTGCATTCCACTCCCAGGACCTGACCCGTGTATCCGTTCTTGATCAGTTCGGTGGCCGTCGTCTCCACGACCGTAACATTCTCCGCTCGCATGGCAGCTTCCCTCAACTTTCGTACGAACCGTCCATGGTGGAAACTTTTGCCAGTCGGTCTAGCGCTATCCTCTGCGCCAGGAGCTTTTGGATATCTGATTTCTACCTCTTCACCATGGTATATAACGTCGTATCCGGTAACTGTGATTGCGTCTATATCCTCAAGACAATGTTCCAGGCCTAGCTTTTTCAATGTCGCAACGCCTCCTGCTTGTAATAGTTCACCAACAATCCGGTTCGGCTCTTTCAGTGAGCTCTCCAAGAGAATAACACTCCGGCCTTGGTTCGAGAGGGCGACTGCAAGCACACATCCCACGACTCCAGCTCCTATTATGACTACCTCGGCATCATGGTGTAGTCTTCTCCGTTCTTCCTTTTCGTCTTCAAACTGCGACGACGCCGAGGAAAGCGACGGTGAGGGCGAATCGAGGATCATAGGCATGGCGTGTGTTAGTAGGAGGGTAGATGAGGTATCAAAGGGCGTAGGAGTGGGTGTGTGGTTGACTCTGAGGCATGCCGGTATTTTGTTGAATTGGATCCAGTGGTAATCGATTCTTGTGCCAAATGAAAGATCCCAGATCGCACTTTAAAAAGGGTCCAGAGCCCCTAGTCTGGTGGCTTTTCGGCCGTCACACCATGAACTTCCGACCATCACCCAAAATCATCCACTGTACCTGCAGAGGACACGCGACTGTGTATAATTTTGGGTCGGACAAGATCTTGATGCCGAGTTCGGATACACCGCAGAAAGCTGAGTGCTAATAGTTCTTACAATCACCTATTCTACCATCATTCAGGATCTCAGCCTCAGTCAGGCTCTTCTAGTCAAGACCAGCGTTGTTAGTAAGCTGTTATCAGGATACCAGTAATTTTCACAACTCTATTCATCACAAATCTGTCCGGTTCTGATTCCTTCTCGCCATCGAAATTCATCCACTAGGTAGAAACCGACCCTGAAGTCTTTACATCCTCTTGAGACTTGGTTCTTCCACAATCTTCCTGCAAATATCGTCCAAACTATCTTCTTTCAAACCAAGCAACTCATTCGCAAACCCCTTCATATGTCTCCAATCCGCCTCATAAGCACCCAGAACCCAAACCACATCTTCAGTCGCAGCCTTATTCCCAGCCTTCATCTCCTTCATCTTCTCCTCCGCAAAAGCCATCCCATCAATCCTCTTCAATTCAAACTTCGCACCCGTCGCCTTCTCGAAAGACCGGATAATCTCTATTTGCGTCGCGCAGAAGCTCTGGATATACAGAGTCTTATTCTTCGTCTGCTCATCATCTGCTTTGAAAAGGACATTCGCAGTAGCAGAACCAATCGTCGCCATCGTACATGCGGAAGCGGGAATATCCCCGGCATCAAGTATATCCGCTTTTCGATTTGGAATATCGATGTGGAGCCAGAGGGGATCGTAGTCGAAGAAGTGACCACACACCAGTGCTGTCCATGAGAAACCTGGGTTCTGCGAGGAGAGAGTGGAGAGGTATTGTCGCAATTCGTATTTGTCTATGTATAATGGTACCCAGTCTCGCGCCCTTTGGGAGTCTGAATCTACACTCCCGAAATCTGCAGGGATGAATCTTGTGACGCCGACTTTTACTGCTGCGTCGGCTAGTTTCTTCTGGAGGGAGGTGTTTGTTCCGGGGATTGTGACGATAACGGCGTCTTGGCCTTGGAGTGCTGATTCGAGAGAAGATGGGGGAAAGTCGTCTGGGATCTTCGTTTCTGTTACGCCGGATGGGTATTTTGTTGTTGATTTTGAGCTTTCCCGTTTGAGAACTTGGACTTTGAAATTCGATTCAACGAGAGCTTTGAGGACTGCTGGGCCTAGACGGCCATCGGCACCTAGGAGAGTGACGGTTTCAATTGCCATTCTGGAGATGATCTTTCTTGATCAAGATGACTCAATTGTAGAGACACGAAAATCTGGCTCTTTGCTGTTTCTTGAGTCCCTGAGGAAAGAAGAAGCTGAGAATCGGTGAAGATGCTCGAGGTAGAGAAAGCCAGTCTAAAAGAGTATAATTACCCGGGAAAGAACCGAGGCTTGACGATAAAGAACGACCTTAGCAACTATTGGAAGTTAGCGGTCAGCATCGAGAATGTAAGTACAACAAGGCGCAGATGCCGAGATAGTGTCGAAAAGATATTGTTGTCGTTGCGCTTATCAACGGCTTTGATGTCCGAGGTCGGCTTGTTCGTGTTTTGCTACTGATATAATAACCTGGAAGAACCCGCTGTACCGGGTGTCGAAGACGGATGTTACGCCTCCACGCTGGTGACACCTAGGAACCTCTTATCCCTTCGGAGTTTAAGAGAGCCAGAGTGATAACGTTATACCTCTCTCTCGCTATACGTTTACGTACGAGGAGGTGACTTTACGAATTACGTATAGATTCTCTCTTTCTATCTTATATACACGCGATTTGGGTTAAATCTCGACTCTACGACGTTGAATTCACTTTGTTATACAGGTAGGTATCCCTCTAGATCTAGCTAACTTTAGTATTTCGGTTTATTATTACGAGGAGGGAAGGTCCCTCCGTCTCCTTCCTCGACGGGGTAAGATGGAGAGAGAATCTATCTAGACTTTTTAACCGCGAAATAGTCTATATAGTACCCTTCTTATACCGATAATTATTATTGACTCGGGACGAGTGACTAAGGGGTTCGACTCCCTTACTGTCTTCTAATAGCTAATTCTCCTCTTTAACGGGCAGAAAAGGCTTCTTAAGGTAGTTAGTAATAGATTAGTTTTAGTATCTCTCCGCGGGGGAGGCCTTAGTCACGAGAAACGTTCTTGAATTTCAAATTATATAGGAGGCTATTTACTAAGTTCTTGGGTTGCGAGGGAACAGAGAGAGAAGTAGCCGTAGATTAATTATACTGTAGCTAAAGCCTACGGGTCTCTCGAATGAAAATTAATTTCATGCCGAAGAACCCGCTGGATTAAAAATAGACGGGACGAATATACCTTTATTTACCAATGTAGTTTCATCTTAGAGCTGTAGATTTCTACCTACCTACCTACCTTTATAATCTCCTTTATCTGTATTGGATACCTGAATTTCCAATTCAACTATTCAAACTATCTAATCATCCGTGAATCTATAATAACCCGGATTCGAATAATATTTATCTTCAAGTAATAGAACTCATTATAGGATAACCCCTTCTACGATTCTCGGTGAGTTCGGTGAGGTGGCTATTATCGTCCCGCTCTTCAATCTCGATTTTGGGGACACGGGGGAGCTTACGAATTCCACGCCTTGAGACAAGAGAGGTCAGCGAAAGCTTCGATGCGCGACTTGTAGCGATGATGATTTTATCTTCTACGCTGCAGTTACCTGATTCGCGGCTTCGGGATGGAGGGGAGAAAATGCGTATCGATGGGACGGGGGAATACCAGTGTCTCTGAAAGTGTGGGAGAAGCCTCCTTTCACAGGACACCACAGCATAATGTGTCATTATCATCTCAGTAGCATAAAGAAGGCAGAACCACCAACACCAGCTGAGTTCAAAATTTCCAATGATCAAACATCCACTCACTCACTAAACTTAGCTCACAAAAGGTGCGACAACATACACATTTTCAACCAGCCTGCTGCGCAAACCCAATCCTCTTCGCTTTCCCCGCCTCCCCAACCTCATGAACAACAAACAAGCCCTTCATAAACACATCCCCAAAGATACTAAACCCCATGATATCAGCCTGTAACCCACCCCAACAAAGCCCCGCCCGGATGGTCTTGTAATTCATATTCACCCCTTTGACAACAACCTTCTTGCCCCCGTCCAACACAATACTCATATCCGGCAGCGCACTCTCACAAGGAAAAGTCCATCCATAGCCACTCTTCTGACTAGCGCCCTTGACCTCTTTCCAATACGCCTCAGCGATGGTCTTGGGGATATACCATTGACTCGAGCCTGTATCGACAATAGCCGGAAAGACGGCAGTATGCGTTGGTCCATCGCCGACTGCGAAGCCGGCGGGTTGGAAATCCCAGTAGCCCTTTGAACGGGGTCCGTGAAGGACGGGTGTATACACAATCTCGCCCACATATTTAGCGGGATCGACGAATCCGAAATCGAAGGTTCCCGGTGCACGGCGTTTGAGACTTGTGGTAAAAACCGGTTTGGCAAGTTTTGGACGTATGTTGTCAAACCATGTTGATTGTTTCTTGGGACGAATGGTATTTCTCTCGCTGGAACCGAGGCCCATAAGGCCATCGTGGTTAGTTTCGTAACGGAATTTGGGGGAAATAGTTTTTGCTACTCCGACGGCTTGATTGGGGACGGTTAGGGAACCGATGGTTACGGATTCTGTGAATACGGGACCGTTGGCTGTGCTGCCATCGCCGTAGGATATGGACCATGAATAGCCGTCCAGTTTTTTGGCGGCGGATGTTTGGGGGTTGTAGATTCGAGCTTGAGGTTGATTTTTGCGCGGGGGTTCGAGGAGAGTTGAGATGACCCATCTGTTTGAGATTGTTAGGATTGGGTTATTTGTGATGTAGAAGGGTTGGTGGTGACGTACAATTCAGAAGATCCGGTATCGATGTCCATCAAAAGGGTCTGGTTTCCAAATGTCACATTCGTGACTGACATGAGCAAATTAAAAATGTCAGTTAGGAGTACTTCACTGTCTTTACATTTGCCATCTCGAAATAAGCCGAAGAACTAACCATAAGCCTGATCATAATCAACGCTCTTTGTTGTCACACTGGTCTGTCCGGGAAGTACATCGCGCGTTATCGCATCCTCCACATCGTTCGGAACTTCAATCCCAAACTTAAAATAAGACGCTCGAATGACCTCGGCAATTGATAAATCGGGCGAGTCGACTGGAATCTGTTCCAAGCTAAAAGTCGCTCCTGTGCGGAAATAATGGAGGGCCGCTGCGCGGGTGGTCGCAAGAAATCCGAAAAGGACCAAGATCATGATGGCGAAGAAGAGTAGAAGAGATACATTGTTGTTTTCTGTTAATTCAAGGGCGTTTGCAATTTGAGGGTCCACGCTGAATTTAAGGTTGAGCGTGATGACAGCCGGGTCATTAATTTATCTCGAGCAGAAATTGGGCAAGACCAACGCCGACGCCGACCTTATGATTCGTGAATCAAGCAAGGTTCGAAAGTATTCAGAGGAAGGGTTCAGAAATATGGGTTCAATGGTCGTGGATATGGTGAGGATGTGTTGAAAGTGAGGTTGGAAGTCATTTTGATATTTCTTGGATGTGAAGACTGCACAAAAAATCAGCAGGACGGAAGTCGACGGTTCTACTTGATGTCAACCTTTGTTAAAGACGATCTCACACCAACTCTTGATGATTGCCACATCTAACCTTTGCTGAAATAAACGACCAAAAAGCCAATCCAACTACCTACAACACCGAGTGCAGAGTATGAACTAGTAAACATCAGGGGTATAAATTCGTACTTTTTGTTGAAGATCAAACCATGTAGCAGACTCGTGTAAAAAATTAGTGGTATCGCGATAGCAATGTAAGCAGTGCTGAAGCGATCGAGGAGGAAAAACCGCGGTTGTGGAGCTCTGAATGGATTAGCAGTCGAGTGATGAGGCTGAGTGGATAGGACTTACGCGGGAGCCAGCTTGTCAAAGGCACTAAGGAAAACAACCAGCCAAAGAATGGTATAGACCACTTTCACAGGGAACTCCTGGGTTGTGTAAAGCAGAGGGAACAGCGACACATGGCCAGCGACAGCCAGAGGTCTAAAGGCTCCAAGATGGCGACGATCATGAAGGCAGAGAAGTGTGAATGGGAGGATGATGAGCAGAATCGCCTTCTCATGTACGTGCCAGCTGAATAGGAACGACGAGTAGGATGTCAAGATGAGTGCGCCCAAGAAGTTGTGGAATGATGGTCGAAAGAAGAGCTTGAGTAGAGCGGGTATCTGAGTTCCGATCGTCAGGATGAATGTGTGTCGAGGCGTTATTTCTGGAAGTACTGCAAAGGCCGTATCGCCCACTAGGCCGCGAGTGACGCTGTTGATGGCATCGTGGTTGACAGGCAAGTTGAGATAGGGCGCCACTGTCATTGTCAAGTTAAGTCACGTTGGTAAGGAGAGTAAACACTTACAGTAGATTAAGATGCGATCAGTGAAAGAGTAAATAGCCCACACGTTGGGTGCCCAGTATGCATGACATAATCCTCGCGAGAAGGGGAAAAGTCGACTCATGAGCTGTGGTATCTGCTCCCAGTACACGAATGGTCCAAAGGCAGCGCCAAAAATCACAGCGATCCCAAGACCAAGCTTGATGCAGTCAGACAATTGGATCCGGAAGATGTTGGTGGGATACAAGCTCCAATTTGGACTCAGACAGTACGCTCGAAGTAGGTAAACAAAATAGGCAGGAGCCAGGTAGAGGTAGATGTGCTTCATGCATAGCAGAGCGGCGAAAGACAGGCCGCTGAGGAGGAGACGGCCTTCTTGAGCGAAGACGATGGAGAGGATGAGAATTCCATACATGGATCCATTGTATTGGAAGTGGATATGATCGATGATCAGCAGTCCGGGTGAGAGGAAGATGGCCAAAGCTGCCGCATGTGCTGTGATTTTTGAGGGCGAAGCGTTTACATGTCTTGAATGGAGATTAGGGTGTGTTACGTGGAGCTTAGAGAAAGTACTCGTTACCTGTGTAAGGCATAAAGCAGAAGCGACTCGCTGAATATGACGGACGCTCGTTGAAAATAGACAGTTTCCCAGCTGTTATAGCCAAGGGATTGGATGTTGAGCATCAAGGGATCGACATACTGGGCAGCTTGGGACATGAGCCATTCGAAGTATGCGAAGAAGGGAGGATAATCCAGAGTCCATTCCGACGATTTCTGATAGTCCAATCAGTATGCATCATGAAAGGAGATGATTTCACGATTGATGTGTGCTCAGATTGGACGCGCGTGACATGTTTCGTGTGATGGTTGACGTTGGTATCCCGAACGGGTAAACGAAACAATAGGCGCCACCATGAGGAAACATAGGGTGTGCGTTGAGATGGGATGGTGAAACAAAGACAATGACTTGCATGTGTGACCTGCCACACATAGCGAAACAATGGTCCCCAAGGTGGTCAAAGATGGTCAAGGAGGTGCCGAGTAGAGGACAAAAGACAGAAGACAGGAGACAGAAGACGTACCTCGAAATACCACTCCTTGACTGGCAGTGAGTTTGTGATGGCAAGCCAGTTGCGATGAACCTCAAAGTCTGTAGACTTGCTAGACGCAGTTATCAGGGTGTGGTCAGGTACGAGAGAGAGACGACCTACTATGCTGGGAACAGAAGTATCTTCAGAGCTGTGGCCACAACGGCACTCTGGAGGAGCGTTGGGTATAGCTGGTGGGCCGACATGGCTCTGGACGAAGAGCTAGATGGATCTATCCATAACCTTGACGTGGAGAGGATTACTGAGGATGTTTAGGTGAGATGATAGGTTTGGAGTCTGTGGAAAGGCTATGGGTACCCAAGTCTGAGAAAAGTCGACGTGCGTGCGCCTAACCGGGCCTGTGGGTTCGACTAGGTTCCATCACTGTGTGCTACCACCTCTTGGGGGCCTGGGGCCTGGGGCCTGGGGCCTGGGGCCTGGGGCCTGGGGCCTGGGGCCTGGGGCCTGGGGCCTGGGGCCTGGGGCCTGGGGCCTGGGGCCTGGGGCCTGGGGCCTGGGGCCTGGGGCCTGGGGCCTGGGGCCTGGGGCCTGGGGCCTGGGGCCTGGGGCCTGGGGCCTGGGGCCTGGGGCCTGGGGCCTGGGGCCTGGGGCCTGGGGCCTGGGGCCTGGGGCCTGGGGCCTGGGGCCTGGGGCCTGGGGCCTGGGGCCTGGGGCCTGGGGCCTGGGGCCTGGGGCCTGGGGCCTGGGGCCTGGGGCCTGGGGCCTGGGGCCTGGGGCCTGGGGCCTGGGGCCTGGGGCCTGGGGCCTGGGGCCTGGGGCCTGGGGCCTGGGGCCTGGGGCCTGGGGCCTGGGGCCTGGGGCCTGGGGCCTGGGGCCTGGGGCCTGGGGCCTGGGGCCTGGGGCCTGGGGCCTGGGGCCTGGGGCTTGGGGCCTGGGCCTAGGGCCTGGGAACCTGCGGGTTGCACTACACAGCAAGTAGTGCCGGGTGCTACTGTGAGGTACTGTGCTGCACTGCTGCTACTGTGAGGTGCAACTAGCACCAATCTAACCGTGTTTGAGAGGGCATTTTCGGCAGTAGTCACAGTCCTGCCAGCGGCCAGCGCCCACGAAGAAAGGGGCCCGTCTGCGTCTCTCCAAACCGGAGGTAGGAGTTTACCCGGAGGTATGCCTAGTCAGGTACCGATTCCTCATCCATGTCCGGCTCCCGAGTCTGATACGATACTCCTACCCACCTGCATTTTGCAACCAGCCCTCAGCATCATGGCACGTACCGTGACCCGGATTGAGGGGGATTCTGGAATATGGCCATCGTACTCCGGGTGCCTCCACACTGTTCTCCGGTAGATGTTTGGGATGGACAAGGCGACTCGTTCTACTATGTAGTAGCCTCTCCATCGACGTGCACTGACCGCTACCTAATTTCCCATGTCCCTGGCCCTGGCACAATACTCTCCTATCACTGTCGCTGTCTCTGTGCCTTCACCTGCTCTTTTGCTCTCCCTTCCTCTCTCCTCCCTCCTCCCTCCTCACTCCCCATCACCTTCGTCTCCCCCCAGACGTCGTCCTTCAGCTTCGGATCTTTCCTTTCGTTCGCTCTTTTTGTCTTCTTGGACTGCAGTTCGCTAATCAAGTGTGCACTGCTTTCCCGCCTTCTGTAGCATTTGCTTCGATACCTTACCCAGTACTTCGTAACCGCGCGCAATCACTACGGACCGCAACACTATCGCTGTCCCGTTCGTTACCTCTTCAATAATCGTCTGCGCTCGCGTCCGAAATCCATTCATTGACACACCTTTGTCACCTTCCATCACTTCGAGCAGACCTTTGTATCTTCAGCCTAGAACAATACCTCTTTTAATTGCCATCATCATCAAAATAGAGTGCTGATCCAGTACTATCAATACGTGAGTCGTCTCTACTTCATTGGAATAATAACTAACGCATTCTAGTTGATCACGTCTATCAACTAAGCCTACCACACCACCACCTCCCATCCGATCGTCCTTCGTCCGGTCACCTTCTCCGGACGACTCAACCCGTCAAGACGGCTGTGCTATCATCAATTTTGCGGGACTCCACCGTCCCGCCACATCTGCTTGCCATGCAGCATCAGGAGGCTGGACCTAACATCGGGCATTCTTCTCGTCTACCTTCTTTCTCAAAGCCCGCCATGAACGGCGATCACTCAGGTTTCTCTCATGGTGGATTCCACCATCAGAGCCAGCACTCGCTTGGTGGATACTCCGACAGACATCCCCAAAGATCCTCGAACATACCAAACATCAACACTGCTAGGCTAGCACAGGCACAGCAGCAGGCAAATGATATGCAGACACCAGGCACTGGCTATGATATGAACTTCACACCTCTCCTCCCATCGCAGCTTCTCCTCGGCAGCCCTTTCCAGCCAGGCTCGCCAAATGCCTTCCAGTCGCCTCAATATCAGTCATTCGGAAGCTTTGCGCAAGCGAACAATGGGCAGCAGCACCAGAACCAGCAACAACAGATGTCCAATGCTCAACCAATGTCCCCCACCATGTATCAGAGCATGATGTCACCTACCATGAATGGTAGCTACATGCAAGGGCCACAATCTCCTACTGGGGCATACGGTGGATTCGGTGCTCAGAGCATGGCGGTTGGCAACCCCATGGGCATGACTCAAGGCATGATTTCAGGAACAAGCCGAACCGTCTACTTGGGAAACATTCCTCCAGAGACCTCTGCCGAAGAGATCCTGGGTCATGTCCGTAGTGGACAAATTGAGTCAGTCCGTTTGCTGCCTGACAAGAACTGCGCATTCATTTCCTTCTTGGACAGCAGCTCCGCCACTCACTTTCATTCAGATGCTATTCTGAAAAAGCTTGCCATTAAGGGCCAAGATATCAAGATTGGCTGGGGCAAGCCATCGCATGTTCCCACATCTGTTGCGCTTGCCGTTCAACAGTCTGGTGCTTCGCGTAATGTTTATCTTGGCAACCTTCCAGAAGATATCAGCGAGGAGGAACTCCGCGAAGATTTGGGCAAATTTGGACCCATCGACACTGTCAAGATTGTGAGAGAAAAATCCATTGCATTCATTCACTTCCTCTCCATCGGAAACGCCACAAAGGCCGTTGCCCAGCTACCACAGGAACCGAAATGGCAACCTCCTCGACGCGTGTACTATGGCAAGGACCGTTGCGCTTACGTCTCCAAGACCCAGCAACAGAACGCTGCTCAGTACTTGGGCATTGCACCTGGTTACGCGCACGTACTCAACGGTGTCGATCGCGATTTGATCTCCAACGCTCTTGCACAACAGTCCGTCGCTGCCGCTGCGGTTGCAACATCCGCTGGTGGAGTGAACAACCTTGGAAACAGGACCGTCTATCTTGGAAACATCCATCCGGAAACCACCATCGAAGAAATTTGCAACGTTGTTCGAGGAGGACTTTTGCACCACATTCGCTACATCCCAGACAAACACATCTGCTTCGTCACATTTATCGATCCTACATCTGCAGCCTCATTCTACGCCCTAAGCAATCTTCAAGGCCTGATGATTCATAACCGTAGGTTGAAGATCGGTTGGGGCAAGCATTCTGGTGCTCTACCACCGGCGATCGCTCTTGCTGTCAGCGGTGGCGCATCACGAAACGTATATATTGGCAACCTTGATGAGTCATGGACAGAGGAGCGTCTGAGACAAGACTTCTCTGAGTATGGCGAGATCGAACTTGTTAATACCTTAAGGGAAAAGAGCTGTGCTTTCGTCAACTTTACGAACATTGCCAACGCCATCAAGGCCATTGAAGCTGTTCGTAGCAAGGAGGAATACAAGCGTTTCAAGGTCAACTTTGGCAAGGATCGATGCGGGAACCCACCACGACAGATGAACCAGCAGCAACACCATCAGCAACAGCAGGGTGGACACGATGGCATGTCATCTTCTTCCCCAGTCAATGGGTCCCAGGGACGTCAAGGTTCACCATCAAACGCACCTAACGGCATCCTGAACTCCGGCAACAACAATCCTCTGATGATGTACTTGCAGCAAGCCCAGCAACAACAACAAAATGGTCAACAACAACAGCAGCAGCAATATTCTCAAGCTGAGATACCTTCCATCAACGGCATGTCGCAGCATCAGGCATTCACATCTGCTCAAGCTCAAGCAGCTTTCTACAGCGCAGACAGCTCACCACAGGGCTTGACGCCAAGTCTGCATCCAACTGGACCATCGCATAGCAGCAGTGCCAGCTTCAGCATGGCTAACGGTAGCATGAACGGATTATCAAACGGCATGAGCGGATCCACAACCGTCGGTGGCATGCTCGCTCCCTCTAACATGGGATCGCGTGGTGCTCAACACTCGCGGGCCGTCAGCTTGCCTGTGTTCACACAGGCTCAGCAGCTCCCTCCTCCTCTCTCTCAACACAGCCACCAAATGAGCAGTGGATTTGGCGGCATGAGTAACGGCGGCTATTCCGGATTCAGCAGCGGTATTGCTGGTTACGGTCTAGCAATTAGCGGAGACAACGGTCAAAATGGCCATGGCGGCCTGCCAGGGTGGGCTGAGGAGGAAATCGGTGCTCAGTAAGAGGAGAGGTTTACTCTAGATCCCGATTTTCATCTCTCAACTTCTCATTCCATTCTCCGTTTTGTTTGAATTGCTATAATATCAGGTTGTAGTTTGAGATTTTGCTTTAGTTCTTTTTAATCCTTTTTGTTGGGCAATGCGCGGGTCTTGTTTCATCTATTCTCTGTGTATTCCTTTGCAATCACTGGGCTGGACGCACTATCCTTAATATTCCCAGTTTTCCTGGCCACTGCCATCGAGTTCTACTTTCATTTTCGTGATGTTGTTTGGATATTTGGTATTCATCTTGTGGTAAGAGGAAAATGACCTCACATTTGTTCGCGTATCTTGTATACTACACATTTTGGCAGGTGGAAGGACTATTGAATGGAAGGAAATGTACCACATCATGGGCGAGAGGATGTGTGGAGAGCAGAAAATGAATCCAATAGGTGACGGGGCAATTGAACGCCTCTTCCTTCTAGGTGGAAAGAGAGCGGTTCTTGAATCTTTTGATGTACCACTAGGCGGTCTCTTGTGAACGGCGAATGGATAGTTAGGTCAAAGTAAACATATTCATCTTTCCGATATGCCCATTTGCTTATTATCCCTTTATCATTTGCTCAGTTCTGCCCGCTTCTTCTAGATGAGCGGATCTATGAGTACTTGTTGAAGATGAGAGCTTATTGATTCTTTTCGAGTGTTTTAGCTTCGGTTTCGGTTCCACTTCAGGCCGATATGCTGATGCAAGAGGTTACGTTTGTGATATCTATTGTCCGTCTCTAGGCTAGATTAACGCGTTCTCTTATCTTTTCTTTATTTGAAGAGAGGACCTTCTACTACAAGACTTGAATGGAGTATATTTGACCTACGTTAATTTTATCTCGTTGTTAGGGAGATTGGTCTTTTATCTTTATTAGAAGCTTTTTCTATATTTACTACCTATCTTAGATCTCTTATTGAAATAATAACAGGCGTAGTATTAGTACTTTTTAATAATAGAGAGTTAGTAAGGTAGATCGGGTAGATAGATTAGTAGAAGGGAGAAGCGTCTATATAAGTTTAATTGCCAAAGTACGTCTGCAAAACCTCAAGGTGCTTAGGCTATATAATCCTAGTAAAACTATGAGAACTACAAGTTCTAGAGTACTCCCATATGGTCCAGAGGATTTAAGTTTCTCCTTCTACGTGGTACTCTGGTCCAGATAATCTAGACAATCCAGATCCTATAGTATTCCTAATACTGCCTAGAGTATTTCTGATACTACCTAGAGTATTTCTGTTACTAAGCTATTAGTGGCCGGCAAGCATAGTACCATATAATCGCTTTCAATCGTTCAAACCTCCCATCCCAACATGCTCCCTGGTTCCGGGTTGATCTGCAAACTCCGAAAAGTGGCTTAAAGATCTAAGCGCGGCGTTCAATGATTGGAAAGAGCGCGATGAATTCCCCCCAACCAGCCGCACAGTTTCACCGGCATCCGATGACTCTGTTATCAGCGTCAACCACTCCATACAAGCTCCTGTAACTGCAGTTGAGGCCGGCGGGCGCCTGCGGAGTATCCGCAGCAATGCACCTCAATCCCGTAGCGGTATTCGAGTGAAAGGTTCTCACACTTTGTACCTTTTCACCCTTTACACCTTTTTCAATCATGGACCCTCTCAGTATCACTACAGGTGCAATAGCACTTGGATCAGCCATTGCGAGTTCCGTCAGAACCATTACCAAATTCAGAAGAGATGTTCAAGGCGCACGTGGAGACCTGCTTCGCGTAGCGGGAGAATTGTCATCTCTCAAGATAACCATCGAAGGCTTGCAAGAAGAAAGTGTTGTCAACTTGCCCGTGCATATGCACAATAGGGTGATGGACATCCTTGGAAAATGTACAAAAACTGTACACGACATCGAGGTCTTACTGACTCGACTTTTGGATGGAGGGCTGTTGCGAAGGATGGAGTGGGCTGCGTTGGGAAGAACAGAACTGGATGATTCGAGGTCGAATCTAGAAGCGAACAAAATATCGCTCAATCTCGCGATCGACGTGATCGATTTGTAGGTCGGTATCTTACTTTTGGGGAAGTATCACTGACGTTAGAACAGGTCTGTCACGCAAGATATCAAGAAAGACACTGGTGCGGTCAAGAAAAGAACAAAACAGATCCTGGCCGATACAACAGATATCAAGGCTGGACAGGCGCAAGTCCTCCAGGTAATGCATCGACTTCGTAGCGCTCTGGCTGCTGGACATCCGGAGGTCTCAACTGGCGAAAAAGGTGATGTTACGCAACAGAAGGCAACCACGAAACCCAAATCATCAACGAAGACCAAAAGTCCAGACCAGGCGCTCAGAAAGCCAAAGAAAGCTTCCTGTGAGGATACCATCATCTCGGACGAACGTACTGGCAAGCATGGAGAGCAACCACGAGCGCCGAGACTCAACAAGGAACCAAGTCCATGTGATCTACGAATATCAATTCAAAATTATCTAGACAGCGAAAAGTCTGGACGCCAACGATTGCTGAAGAAAGTAGAGGCAGAAATCGAAACCGGATGCCATCCAAATCGAGTCTATGGACTGGTTGTCAAAGCAGTCGAAATGGCAGAAGTAGATCTGTTGCGCCTTCTACTGAAACATGGACTATCGACCTCTATTGCATTGATTCCCTTCGACGATAGTTACGACACAGCCGCAAACTATTCAAAGCAGTCTCATAGGCAGACGACGTCTCTCCTTCTGATAGCATGTGGGAGACACCTGCATTTCCCAGTATTTAGTGTTGAGATGGTGGCATTAATCTTAGAAAACGGAGCTGATGTGAATGCTAGGGCCGTTACTGGGGGTTGGACGCCTTTAATGCTTATTTGTCGTCGTCAAAGAGGCGATTGGAAGGAAAGACTCAAGATCGCCCGTCTGCTTCTTGATCATGGGGCCAAGTCCGATGCAAAGACAAAGGAAGGAGACGATTGCTTGCAGTGTGCAAGATGCAACCAACAGAAAGGATTTGAGAGGCTGATTCTATCGAGTTTGCCGAAATAGTCATGTTGGTACTAGCAAACATTCTTCTACGAAGTCTTCAGAGTTAGGATATCTCAAGCCGTACGTAGTATTTGAACTCCTTTTCTCTTTCTTTCCTGTCTAATATACGAGTAAGACTATCTTCTATCTTATCTTCTCCTATTCTATCTTCTCCTATTCTATCTTCTCCTACTATATCTTCTCCTATTACATCTCTGTCTCTAGTTGCCATCTCTAGTCCGCTTACTCTCTATCTATCTTTCTATCTTCTAAACTCTTCTTCTTCTACTAAATCCTCTTAGACCTTTCTTCTCTCCCCTCTTCCCATCTTGACGTTATATATCCACCCTTTACTACTAACTAGTATCCTAATCTACACTCCGATCTGTAAGCGCCTATAATTACAAAAAAGAGACGAATCAAGATCCGTTGAATTATATCTCTGGGAAGAAGAGAACTAAAGAATTAGAAAAGAAGATAAGTAGACTATAAGAAAACACCCATTCCCACGATTCAAGTTACAAAGGCGAAGACAAAGACTTATACTGGAGAAAAGGGTATAAGTAAGATAATTGAAGGAAGAAGGGTGAAGGACTTGGTTATACCCCGCAGCTACAAAAACAACCTTTTGCTAAATAAGAAGTAGCAATGCTAACCTTACTACACCCGTCATATAAAAGAAACAACCTTTCGCTAAATAAGAAGTAGCAATGCTAACCTTACCATACCCGTCATATAAACCTTTACAATTTCGAAGGCACCCATTTCGGTTTCTTCTTCTGCGCAAAAGCGTCAAGACCAATCACCAAATTCTCCCCCTCTGCCAACTTCCTCCCGAATTTCTCCGCCGTCAATTGACTGGCCCTCTCTACGCTCCCTACCTCCAGTGACTCCTTAAGCCCCGCTCTGGTAACAATAATAGCGTCAGGACTTAATTCGCCGATACTAGCTGCCAGCGCTACTGCCTCTTCAACACAACTCTCATGTGTGTTGGAAACGCGGTTGATGACGTTGTATTTTAGTGCTTCGGCGGCGGTGAGGACACGACCTGCCATTGCGATTTCGCTGGCAACAGGGAGACCGACGATCCGGACTAAACGGGAGAGACCACCCGCACCGGCGTAGAGTCCTCTTTTCGCCTCAGGGAGGCCGAAGGTAGCTTTCGGGGAGGCGATGATCATGTCACTAATATATCCAGCGTCAGCGCCAAAACCTCAATCCAAACCATCCCAACCAAACCAAAGAATATATATAAAAGATGAATAAAAAACATACCACCCAAGCACAATCTCGAACCCACCCCCGAGCGCAAACCCATTAACAGCCCCAACAACCGGTTTCTTCCCCGCTCTCCTTGAAATTCCCATAAACCCACTCCCTGGATGCGTCATCAACTGTCTCTTTCCCCATTTCCCACTGGGTGTCGCTGAACGGAGATCCTTCTGTATCTCCCCCTGTTCAATCAAATCCTGTCCGGCACAGAATGCTTTATCACCCGCGCCTGTGACAACGGCGACGAGGAGGGAGGGTTCGTTGTCGAACCATTGGATGAGTGTGTCGGCTTCCCAGTGGGAATCGTAGGGGAGGGAGTTCATGCGGTGGGCGCGGTTGATGGTTATGAGGAGGACGTGGGGGGCGGGGTAGGAGAGGAGGTAGGTTGGTGTTGGGGGAGGTTTAGTTACAAGTTGGTCTGCCATTGTGTGTTGAGTTGGAGTAAAGAGAGGGTGGATTGGTGTTGAATTGTTGGTGTTGGAGAGCTGCGACGAGCTCGGGTTTAGGTCTCACATCTTTGCGGTTGTTGTTGAGTGGAGAGATGTTTTGAAGCTCGGGGACCGAGGCAAGACCTAAAACCTGGGGTTAATGAGGCTAACTTCATCCAGTGCAGCCTTGTGGCTGAATTTCCCTCCGTCAGACACGTTCCGTTGCCAACAATCTAATGCTAAATGAGTGGAGATTTTCGACAGAATTGGAGTTAGTCGGTAATGAACTTTGAAGAGAATAGATATGATTCATCGCTCCATGGTATCTTACCAAGTGCAAATGCACATTCCAGTTCACAATTTAGGGATCCATTCTGTCCCAACAATAAGTACAGGAGTCTAGTTCAATTTCCTTCGCCGTAATGTCTTCAATCCTTTCTCATGACTTCGTAACGAACCCCTGCTGCTCTCGACTGCGTGCCACGCTGCCATATTTCGCCTGCCATGCAAAAAAGTACAGAAGTACCGCTAAAGGTTGACCGACCAAGCAAAAAGTGATCCAAAATATCAAGTTACCAACTATCTTCGCCGTGTAACTCTTTGCCTTCACAAGAGGGTCGGTGAGAATGATAAGCGGGATTTGCGACATCATACCTGCAAACGCCACCCCTAGGAACCTGGTTAGTGGGGCATCTTGAAGTCAACAGGAAATTTCTCACATAAAATATTGTGCGTGGGCACACCAACGAGCAGCTCGTGCAGCAATCCTGAGAAGACAAAAACCAAGGTCTGAGCAAGCCGAGGAGATAGTCCACGTCCAACCAATGGCGCATAAATATGTCTCTTCATGAAATGATAGACAGGTTTATTCCAAGTTGTCCAGTACATCCTGACACTTGACACATTCCACCAGTCGCTGTAAAACTCGCGGTCGCCAAATCGCATGATTTCGGCCAGAGCATTAAGAGCGGATTGAAATAGGATGAAAAAGCTAGCCAGCCAGCAGAACAGGGAGATGGTACTTAATTTCATGACACGTTCGGCAATGCTAACGAGGTCCAGGGCGGCCATATGATCGAGCGAATTTTGAAGCAGAGGGACAGCATATTGAGCCGAGGCGATCCAGACGACGATGCTGAGGCCGACTATCTCTGCCAGCCGCTTGCACACGAATGTCCATCTGATATTGTCGGTGCGCGGGTAGACGGGTTGGTAGACGAGTGTTGGTGCCCACCAGAAATATGAGATATTTTGCAAGGAGATGTTATGAGGGTAAGGACAGCTTTGGTACAGCTCGGGGAGAGGGTCAGAGGCGTCGGGATGTAGGTAGGCTAATCGTAGGTCTCGGTTCGTGAGGGCATAAGAGCAGGTCTTGAGCCAAACGATGATAGCGTGCAGCTGGCATATGGTCCCGATACCTGGATGATGAATGTAATAATATACGGTAAATGATGTGATGGCGAGATTGAGGGTGGCATTGAGGGCATGAGCAATGGCGATGAGATACCAGGCGAGCTTGAAGTCGTGGATCTGCTTCTGTCCAATAGCTTTTGCATCGTCCTCCTCTTCAGCGCGTTTCCTCTTGGCCACAGCACCCTTTGCTTGTTTTCCAGCAGCGAGCTCGATCATGTAGGCGAGGAAGAGATGACAGGGAATGAGGAGGTACAGGATGGATCCGTTTATAATGTCTTGTCGACGATAATCGTGACATCGTACACAT
Source organism: Venturia pyrina ICMP 11032 (assembly GCA_000738655.1). Taxonomy (NCBI): domain Eukaryota; kingdom Fungi; phylum Ascomycota; class Dothideomycetes; order Venturiales; family Venturiaceae; genus Venturia; species Venturia pyrina. Next base: position 125,303 of record JEMP01000038.1, on the reverse strand, counting down.
ATCAAGACACCATACTATGCTTGTCAGCTTTGGTGTTGTGGGAGACAAGAGTGACGTACCTTCCGAAGGTTCTCAATCATCAATCGCAAGTTCGAAACGACTACGAGGGCCATTGATTAGAGTCTACTCGCATGATAAGTCCAGAGGTTCGTACCAAGCATAAGTGCCATCAGATTTCGGAAGCCAACGAAGCTGGGTGTTTGTTCAGCATCTTGACTCGTCAAACATGAAGCTTTTGACTTTGAATGAATAGCGAAGAGATGATTGTATTTCCTAGGCACGAAGACCTTCGTCGCATCATCATTGACAGGACGAGTCCGAACCGACTCGCTGTAGTCATGAGCAGGATGGTCGACTTTGGGGGCCATTTGGGTAGTTGTGATAGTGGTCGTCGAGGTCATAGTGACTGGAGGGGGGGGGTTCGCGATAGACGGCAGAGATGTGGCGGAGCGGCCGAGTGACGTTGGAGGAAAGGCTCTAGGTGGTAGAGGCCAAGATAAGGATCAATTCGAAGAGGAGGAAAAGAAGGGACTCTTCGCCTAGGCGTCCGGTCGATATATATTCTGGTTTGCCATGATTGTTGAGACCTTGGACGGCGATTGACCAGCCGTCGGCGCAGGGCATCAACAGGGATCGGAACCCTACTGTGCACTCCGTACCATATGCCAATGGAGAAGTGTGGAAGCGCGTCCGAAGGGCAGACGACTGGTTCGGCAGTCACCATCCAGCCGTTGAGATTGAAGCTGGACCGAAGCGTTCCTTCGACGCAAGCATGCCATTCCACATGTGCCTACCTCCGGACAGGTATACATACTACTGCGGGTGGGTATACAGACTACCTTACTGTGGGTAGACAGACACAGACTACCTTACTGTGGGTGGACAGATATGCAAGCGTCTTGCTCCATTGAGTTTTCGAGATGGAATTTTGACACGGAAGTGGCCCGTGCATATAAACGACCTACTAGCCACTATCCCTAAACTTCGACGACCCAGGCACATCTACCTTACCAGGCACATTCACTGCCCCCAAAATCATCTGGAGGGTAGGTAATAGCGAGGACAGGAGAAGAAGCAGTCTCGAGTCTAAGTTAGGTACAGATAGGAGTACACAGAAACATCCTTGGCAACAGGTCGTGACCATGGACCGCGACTTCCAATGGAGTCGGCCTGAGCATGATGGTCGCTCCTCCGGGCCTCGTCCAAAGAGTAAGTTGCCTCAACCTAGGTGCTCTCTTCAAGTTGGAGCGTATCTGTAATTTGCATCTCACCATACCCTCCAAAATGAAGAGCATCGTATATCGACGTAAATGGCGAGAATTCCAGCAACAGCCAGGAGCCACTGATCTTACGAGGAACTGGGCGTCTTATTCTGCTGCTAGAGTGCTAACATCGAGCAGGACCACAGACAGATTATGGCTCGACAATGGTTCATTTCATGCGCAATCGCAAGCCGAAATACAGGCACAATGCTGGCTTCGAGTCGGAGAGACCGAGCGCGAGTTACATAGTTGATGTACGGATTTTATCCTGGAGCAACAATTCCCTCGCTAACATCCAACAGATGCTGCCGCCCATTGCCAGAACAGCAGACGCCGCAGATTCAATACCAGTAAAACATCTCCATTCATCGCTCAACAAAATTAAATACCCCATCAATGTTGTACTATGGACCCCGGAAGGTCGGAGGTTGCTCACAGCTTCTACAAGCGGAGAGTTCACCTTATGGAATGGGATGGGATTCAACTTTGAGACCATTATGCAGGTAAAGAAAATGTCACTCGCCAGAGGCACTATATTGCACTGACACAAACCAATACAGGCTCACGATTGCCCTGTTCGAGCAGCGGCATGGTCACACAGCGATGACTGGCTGGTATCTGCCGATCAAGAGGGTACAATCAAATACTGGCAAACTAACTTCAACAACGTCAAAATCATACCCCAAGCACACGATGATTCCATCAAAGGCATCGCATTCGCGCCCACCGATGCAAAGTTCGTGACCTGTTCCGAGGATTCCAAGATCAAGATCTGGGACTTTGCAGGCGGCGTCGCAGAGAAAGAACTGATAGGCCACCAGTGGGAAGTACGATGTGTAGATTGGCATCCAGCAAAAGGCCTCTTGGCATCCGGATCAAAAGATCACACCGTGAAACTTTGGGAACCACGAAACGGCAAATGCCTCACGACTTTCAACGCAAGCAAAAATCAAGTCACAAAAACCCTCTTTGAACCAACGGCAGGAAACATGCTTGCCGCTAGTGGGCGCGATCAAATCATTCGAATCTTCGATCTACGGATGATGCGAGAAATGCTGCAACTTCGCGGTCACGTGAACGAAGTCACATCACTAGCATGGCACCCAATCCACCGGAATCTCCTTTCCAGCGGTGGTCACCAAGGAGCGATTCATCACCACCTCCTTGACGAACAGAATCCTCCCCCGGGAATCACACCAACGCTCTCGCCATATGATACGCCCGATCCCACCAACGCACCCATTCAGACCATTCATCCTGCTCACTCAATCCCCTATGCCCATGAAGCCACCGGCCCTGTGTGGTCCCTTTCCTGGCATCCACTAGGCCACATACTGGCTTCTGGCTCCAATGACCGTATCACCAGGTTCTGGTCCAGAGCTCGACCAGGCGATACGGCATGCTTCAAAGATCGATACCATCTCGGCCAGACGGCGGCCGAAGCCCAAGGAACTTACGATCGCCGCGACGGACGCCGACAACAGCGGGATCAAGAAGCACAGGAGGCGAGTGACGAGGAGGAGGGGTTGGTGGATCAGAAAATGCCGTCCAAGAATTCTCTGCCTGGTCTACCTGGGATCTCAAGTGTTCCCGGCATCGGAATGCCATCAATACCTGTTCCTGGAGTCGGCACTGGCATCGTACCACCTCCCCCTATGCCAGGCGCATTTCAAGGGATGGACTTTTCCAAGATGGATTTATCAAAGGTGGATCTTACTCAGCTTTTCAAAGGAGGCATGCCGCCTATGCCGCCTGGTATGGGCATGAGTGGTATCCCACCGCCACCGCCAGGATTCGGGGGTGGATTCCCGCAAGTTGTGCCTGGAATGCCTATTCCACCGCCCCCTGGATTTGGTGGTCCGCCTGGTGTGCCAGGACTGAACGGTGTTCCTGGGTTACCCGGTGTTCCGGGTCTCGGTGGTCCACCTGCAAGTGGAGGAGGAGGAAGTGTAAGGAAGAGAGGCCCGTTGCCGAGTCAGCAGGAAAGTCTGAAGCAAGAGATGCAGAGGGGTAACTTCAGGACGGCTCATTAGAGGCTGGTGCATGGATATGCTTAGTAAAATTTTGCTGAGTTGCTGACGCTATTGAAGAAAGTCGGGTGGGAGATGCCAGATCCGGTTGACAAACGGCCGAGGGGTAGGAGGGCTGGGAAGAAACGAAAGAATCAGTAGTGGCATGATGATAATTGCTGAGGGGCGACGGTCTTGCTAAGCGTCTAACAAGAGGTGCTGAGGGGACTTCACTATTCCTAGCTTGTGGAAGGAAATAGCTGATGGGCGTTGGGCTTCACTTGCCCTTACTCTCACAGCCGCTTTGCTTCCTCTCTGGAAGGGGAAATTCATTCATACATTGGGAATTGGAAAAGACAAGGGAATTGCTATGATGCCGATAGGCTGTACTGTACTGACAATCAAATGAACGTTTTTCTTCGGGGCTATGTATGTGTCTTGTTGCCATATCAAATCATGCTGTGAATATCTCGATCCTCCCTTTCTTACTTGTTGGCTGGGAATTGATTGATGTGCATTTCATTTGGGTCAGAGTGGGAGTCGTTCAGTTCCTTTGAAACGGTTCCTGTTGATTTGTTGAAGGTTGATTGGATTGGATTGTATGTATTTGGTAAGGATGTATCATGTTGTGCTTTTTGATTTGGAGAGTCGATTTGGTTCGGCTGTGGATGGAGTGGGATTGAAATTATGGATTTGGGGGTGGGAATGTTGTATGTTGATTGGTCATTTGGTGTTGGTGTTGTTGTTCGAGATGATTACTGGGGTGTATGGACAACATTTTCACGATTGGGTTGGAGGGGAAAGGGAGAGATATTCTTGCTTGTGTCGGGAAGGATTTGAAATGGGTGGGATTGTGGATGGTTCTTTCAAGGCAGTATGGGGATTTTCGGATTACTGTGTTGTGAGGGCGAGTCGATGTGGGGTGTTTGTGGTTGGGACTTGCAGTGGGGATATATTGAAAACAGATCCTGAAATGTGGGGTTGTATACACTTTGAGGCGATGGGGGTGGTATTGTGTCGGCGGAGGTTCGACGAATGATGATGCGGTTTGTATGTGATGATTTTGTGGGAGGAATCCTGCAGTGTGGTTAAGCTTCTCGCAGTCGCCAAAATCCCTCGAACCTGCAAAATGTGTGTGCGACCGTCAGCGGCAAGGTACAATGGATGTCAATTCTTTTTGATTTTTACCATGCAGAATCTCGTCAGCCAAACGCCGATATCCTTGCCCTAGAAATAGAGCCATCGCCGTGCAACAAAGCAAGTATGTATGATGTGCACTGTGTCGTCTGCCACCCATCCCACAACCTGACTGAAAGCCATGCCATCATCGTCATCAAACAAACAGCATTTAGTCCTTGGCCTTCTTCTTGCTGCCCTTGGTCTTGGCCGTTCCTCGGAACTCCTTGGATCTGTTCTTACGTTGCTTGCCTGTCCACGCGTGTTAGTCCTTGTCCGCGATCAACGCATCTGATGCCAGGCATGTGCATTTCCGAAAGACGTACGCTGTTGCCTGCTGGCCTTCTCGACCTTAACTCCCAAGCTGTATCGCACCAATCTGTAGTTAGGCTCGAACTTCTTCAATGCCTCGGGCGAGTCGTAAACAAGGGCGAATCCGGTCGATTTTCCACCACCGTATTGTGTTCGGAATCCGAAGACGGAAACTGCGTCCTTGTTGGCCTTGTACATCTCGGAAAGCTTAGTTCGCAGGTCATCTTTGGAAACGTTTGGTCGGTTTGGGTGGAGGACATCGCTGTGCGCTGTTAGAAAGGGTCGTGGGAAGTTCGGGACCGAACAGCACTCACACAACCATCTGCTTCCTTCCGAGGAGGGGGTTGCGAATGAACTTGCGCGTGCGCAGAGTCACTGGGGCGTCGGACATCTTGGTGGTTGTTGGTGAGGTTGTCGTTGGAGGGCAAAAAGTCGTCAAGGAGCAATCGATTTTCGAGTGTCTGTGGGTTCCAATCAGCGTCCACGATAAAAGTGGATTAGTCACGTGCTTGCTTCTCGATCCCTTCCCTCGCGAGTACTCATGAGGTCAGCAGCAACCAACACGAACAACATGGACAATGGCATCACTTTATCACGGCAGTGAACACGAGCTTGAGCTTTTCAATCGACAGGTGCTCCAACTTGTTGATCCCAAAGAGTTGCAATGGCCTTCCAGCGGCTCCCTAAGAAGCCTTGACGTCCAATCACGCATCTACCAAAAGCTGTTTCAATCAGAACATCCTCCACCACAACGATATCAGCTTCGTGTGCTCAAGAAGTTATTGAGCCTGATAGAGGATTCCATAGTAGACCCGGATGAAGATGTAGGTGGAATATCATGTCTCCATTCTTCGCTCAACACCTGTGAAAAATGATCTATGTTGGGATTTTAGCCACCATCCCGTTATTCAGCTACACTTGTGGGAGCCTACAGAACCACGAGCTTTTTCTTCTTCGCGAGATCCTCTCGTCAGAAACCCGAGTTTTTGGATACCATGACAAGACCCTAGATTAAATTTGAAGGTTGGACCAGCATTCAGCAAGTCGAGGGGCAAAAACCAAATGCTTCGTCTCGCAGCAGCAGTAATTGCCATGTCCCTCAACACCATCTAGCTCTGGACAACAGTACGGTCGTAAGAATTTGCGTTGCCCTCCGATGCCGTTCACGCCAATGCAACTTCCCGCCCTCGATCGTGATCACATCCCAATTTAGCGTTTTCGTAGTTTACACAGGTCTAATAGCGTACACTAGGAGATCTCGGACGATCTGTCTGCCGCAATCGCCAACCTCATGACCAAGAGGCTTCCATCAGAAGCTCAGGCTGTTCAACAGCCATCATACGTCACCTACAACTTCTCTACAGCATCGAAACAAGTTCCGTTTGTCACAGTCCTTGAATCCCGATCTCTTCTTTCCACGTCTGGTGGGACAGGATTCAGAACGTGGGAAGCGGCGCTTCATCTTGGATCTTATCTTTCGACTGACGAGGGCACGGCTTTGGTTCGTGGTAAACGTGTACTGGAACTTGGTTCTGGTACTGGGATGCTCTCCATTTTATGTGCGCGGTGGCTTGGCTGCATTCAAGTCACTGCTACTGATGGCGATGATCGAGTGGTCGAAGCGCTGGACAACAACATCTTCCTTAACGGGCTGCAGCAGAGTGATCTAATAGCTGCACGAATACTCAAATGGGGCCGAGCACTGGAAGAGAACGAGGGCGGTATGCAGCAGGAGGTTGAGATCGCGATCGGGGCTGACATTGTAGGTCATCTCTTCAAGGGAACTCCCCGTCAAGTTGTCTTGATTTTCATCCTAAAGATGCATCTTGAACGTTAGACTATCCGCCTCCGCAACGTCAGGTCTGACATCGAGATTCTAGACGTACGATCCAACGATAATTCCTCCCTTGATTTCGACGCTTCGGGAGTTGTCCTCGATTAATGAAAATGTGGAGATCCTGATTGCGGCGACAGTCCGCCAAACGGATACCCTTTCAATTTTTCTCCACGCTTGTGGTACGTACACATTTTCATCCTACCCCACAAAAGAACAGCTGTCTCCCCCACACTGTTTCCATGATTTAACCCAGTATCTTGGGTAGAGCTGATCAAACTCTAGGTCGAAGCAACTTTTTGATAACGGAAGTCATCTTCCCAATGATTCCGAAAAAAGAGCAGAAGGGTCCATTTTATTCAGACATCGCTCCAGTTCAGATCTTCCGGTTACGCTCAACTGGACAAGCAGATCCTTTCGCGATTTGAGGCGACGCGGCAGCGAGGTACACGAGGCTTTTGGTTATGTAATGGGTTGCCTACCCATCAAGGTGGAATGGCAACCGCTCAGACGCTTCTGGTCAGCCGCCCTCGTTCAGGTACCTGATTGAAAGATGGATCCATAGGGCTGGGGAAGGACGAGTCCCGAGGCTGAGGAAGCGCTAGTGCGAAAACTTCCAATTGCGTTGGAACAAGCTGTGAAAATCATTACATCCGCCGGCCTATGAAAATAGAAAACACATCACAGTAGTTGCGTACCAGGGTGAATACCGGCGATGCCCGAAGACTCTCAATGATGTGTATCCACCTCAGCTACTGTGGTACAAATTGCGGAAGCAGATTGAAAGACACCTTAAGCTTATCGGTCTTTTCCGACACCGCTACTCAGGCGTTCTGCAGCGTTCATATGATTATGATAGTGTCTCACTACTGCGGCTATTCTCGGGCTCGGTTCTCACTACTCATGATTTGGCGGGTATGGTAAATGCTTGACAAGGCCCTTTAAAATCGTAGGGCCGAACTCCCACCTTCGATAAAGGAATTTCCCAGGCCTCCAATCACCAACTCGGAACGACACCGTACGGCGAATTCGTGCAACTCGAGATAGATATCTTGATACCGGTAGTAGGGCATCCGACATCGGACAAGATGCCGACCAATTTGATAACGACTGTCTTGCTCTTTGTGAGTCAAGGTGAGAAATTTGCTCCACCTTCGGTCTTGGGAACACGGTAAAAAGAATGGTGTTAGTAAACGAGGCGATTGCACTGATTGCAGCAATCGTCTTCCCTAGCTCCCGTACATAGCATTGACTAGAATACAAGCATCTACCAAACTGCGTAGCTGCGTAGTGTGCTCCGTGCTCGATCAATTCGCCGGCAAATGCTTCGAGAATAGAAGATCTCCAGTGTTTTCATCCTGGGATTACCTAGATAGTCTGCCTGTGCCTCAGTTAACGAGAGCCTTCTCCAATAAGGGGTACGACAGCAGCAACGAAATGGATGGAAAAGTGGACTAGGCGGGTGTATCCCGGGTCTGTCACAAGCAGCGCTGGGCACGTAAGACTTCGGATCCATATGATGGTGAATTATTGTGCTCAGGTGTGTTGCCATCTTATGCCATTCTTAAGCAGCCAGTCAATGCCCGCTCTCGTTGTCAGGGATCACGCCTTTTGATAGTGTGGCTGTTCATATGCAGCTCTGTGTAGCCATTTTTCTTCAGGATTAAAACCAGCACCAGCCCACGCCTCCCATATTTCTCCCTCGTTGGATATCGACCATAGTATCACACATCTTCGTGTCACCGGCTCTCTCGCTCATCGGTACCGAGGACTGAATCAATCGGCCCGCAATCGAGTCCAACTGAGACCCCTTATCAACAACATAGTAGGATAGCGGGGGAGATTTCGTGATTGAGGGACACCTTGAGGGACACCTTGAGGGACACAGGTACGAAACAACCATCACCGTTCTACAACAATGCAGGCTCCCTGGAGTCCTCCTCTGCGTCCTCTTCATCTTGGGCTATGAAATCCAATGCTGTCTGCGTCTCCGGCTGTCGCTGAGAGGAGAGAAGCTTGCCCTTTAGACGTTGTTATCGCCCGCGGTGCCTACTCCGTTCTTGGGTAAACAATCTGATCTGGAGCTCGTCACTGATAAGACTACAGCCGCATATCTACGCAGACCGCTCTTCTGCCAAATTCTTTCAGATTACTCTGAGACATACAGCAATTGGTCCAAGCAAGGTCAGAAGCAGCGCATCTGTGCCCTATCTTCGCACATAATGGCGACACATCACCGCAACCCCTCGAGCGGAAGAAAACAGACCACATCCGGTCGCTCGTCGAGACCTGGGCTCGCAAGCAAGAGGAACTCCAGTCACAGTGTTGTAACCAAGGCGAATGGAAAGAGCGTGAAGAAACACGACGAAGAGACGGATGAAGACGTGATGGCCGCGAGTTTTCTTCAGTACTGGTACGCGTCACCCCAGGTTTTTATTTCTTTTGGATCTTCGTACTGACTGCTCAAACAGTGCGACGTGTGAGAAGCAAATCGCTGTACCAAGCAACTCAATTCTGTATTGCTCAGAAGGGTATGTGTAACTCCTGTGACTTTCCTAGTCGAGTAACCATACTGACTGTGTGACTCACAGATGTCGACGAAAGGACAATGCCAAAGTCCTAACTTATCACTACGGAGGCGACTCACCTCCGATGACCCCACTCCATCAATTCTCCTTCGATGACCTCCCCGTCCGCGATATCGTACCCCAGCGCTCCCCAACCGTCACAAACTCAAAACGATTCTCCTGCTCCTCGTTTTCGGAAGACGAAGGACAATATTTCGAAGAAGACTCTCATCATAGAGACATGACACAGCGTTACAGCGACGCAACTTACTACCTCCACCAGCTCCATGCCGAAGATCCCCACCACTCCTCCACCCCTCGTCCTCGCTACAACAGATCCTTCACAGCTCTATCAACAATCAGCAACGCGCCCTCATTATCCCACTCACCCACCTCCTCAACAGCAGGAATGTCCTACCCCTACACCCCGTCATCAATTACCCAACGGCCCCTCCCTTCAAGAATAAACCCCTTCTCAACATCCTACAAAGACACCCGCTCCATTGACCTCGTCAATCCCTTCGCTCTCACCTCCTCTCGTCAACCTATTCCCACAACCGCGCCATCGAGCCTGCATCACCACCCGAGACGTGATTCCGAACACCGGCCTAGACGTAATTCAGCGCAGTATGGCAATCCCTCTGCCGGAGCGCAGATGAGTCAGGGGTATGCTGAGGGCGAACTGATGTCTTACGAGAAGGTTGGGAGTCCCGTGAGGGGGCCGCAGGAGGGGGTGTACGGAAGTTTAAAGCAGTTGTTTAGGTTTAGTGAGATGCAGGCGCCGCCCCAGAGTGCTAGTGGGCATCCGAGGCGTTGATCGTTAGTGAAGATCCTATGTCTCGAAGCTGGTGATGAAATCCTCCCTCGTGAGCTTGTCGTCCGGTAGAGGGATCTGCTGGAGTCTGGAATTGATGGTCTTTCTCTCCTTCTTGATCTTGTCTTATCATCTTGCAAAGATTTTGGAGTTGGGGGGACTTGCAAAAGTTGTGTGGCGTTATTTATTCTTCATCATCATTTTTATATCAAGATTGGCCTTGATCACACGGCCATTCTTCACCTTTTTAGGGGTTTTTCTAGTTCAGCTCCTGTTGATGAGAGCATGCGTTTTGAAGATACCAACGAGAAAATCAGATATGGCATTCAGAACCACAGACATGAAAGGGGACGGAGGAAGCCAACCAAGGGCGAAAAGAGGATTCTTTTGCATACATATAGAGCCTTGAAATCGAGGCAGGATTTAGATATGACTCTAGGATTGATCTGAACATAGACAAGAGGAATAAATAGAGAAGAGATCTTGAAATTATATCCTTCCCCTCGACTTCGACTCTGGTAGTCCTTGTTCCGCGTTAACCTCTTCTTTCAAAATTAAGTCCCCCAGCGCGTATTCGATCCGCCTACTCCCTGGACTAACTATCAATCTGGAGTATATCGCAAACGAAGTCATATCTCTACTATCCCTTCCAACCCCAAACAAACCCCCCTCTCCAGGAACCGGTAAACAGGGTCTCCGAATCGAAGAATCGGTATCCTTTTACTCAATCTAAGTTTATCTAGATAGTACTCCCTTTATAACTCTTATACCTCTCTCCTTACAACTCTCAGACCTCTACCTTGAAACCAAACTCAACTCCAACCCTAAAATCCCAAATCGAACTATACCCTCTTCTTTCTAATCTACTCCTACGACTCTCTCTATCCCCTTGAAGTTAACATCAAAATCAATAATATAAAATCTTAGTACTGGAATACTGAAAAGCTGAAAACCTAACAAGGAAACTTTACCTAAATAAAAATCTACCCCTCCCACCCCTCCCACCCCTCCTCCTACTTATCTTTTCTAGAACCCCCATCATCTCCTTCGTCGTTAATTCTTTCCAGACTATTATCTCAATTCCCTCTTTCCCTCTACTGAGTGCTACGAGAAGAATTTCAACGGAAAAAAAAAGATACGTGAAGAGATAATGGATTTATAAAATAGCATTTCGTTAGGATAACCGTAATCTAATGTCCCAGAAATCCCAAGGAAAAAACAAAGAGCCCAAACAGCACGAGGAACGCCACACTGAAATTTTCCCTTTACTCCTCGCTAATCGTATGTACAATCACTAAACAGCCATTCCCGGCTCGGGTATCTAAATACTCGCACGTCATCACGGCAAGTTTCTATCCATCCACCCAACAAAAAATCTCCACCATTTCCCAAAAGAGATCAGAACCCAAGAGGAACGCCCCTAGCCACTCTCCCATTCGACTCCCCAACAAAGGCACCCAGAACCCCAGACCACCTCATCTCACCTCTGACAACTTTCCGAATCCGCTTGAGAGCGTAGGCATCCACATATCCCAGCCCAGTGACCGGATCTCTGTATCTAGCTTCCTGACCGGTGATGGCACATAGGGATTTCTTGGCCGGTTGTAATTTCTTACTTCCAGTACCACTGTTTACTGAGGTTGAGTTTGCAGTTGTGGAAGATGTGCATGTTGTTGTGGACCAGCCGAATAGCTGTGAGCGGAGGGACTCGATCTCTTTGCCTCTCCCACTCGATGTTATTTCATCGAAATCGGATAGGATGATTAGATTCCTCGTTGCTGTTGAGGGAGGCCCTGGTGGCGGTTTTGGTGGCCGGGCTGGAGCTGCGGGTGGATGCGTGATTTGGGAGCTAGCTTGTAATTGTGATTGGAGAGATGGGTTTGGAGGCGATTTTTGTTGCTCGGGTGAGAGTCCAGCGTACATGTGGATGCCGTCTAAAAAGCTGCCCATGCCTTGAAATGAGGAAGGACTGTCCGTTTGGGTGTCTGACCTCGGGAGAGGTGGCGTGCTTATTGGCAGGGCGACTGGCGGTAGGCTCTCGGCAAGCGAAGGCTCTGCAGGTGTTTGCGTGGCGGGCGATGTTGTTGTTAATTGATCAGAAGGCGAGGCTGAGGCTGGCTCCCGGATCGATGGCGCTGGCGTCGATGGAGTCTCTAATGATACCTCATTGTCTGGCAATGGCTGATCGATTTCCATAGGCTGTGTGTCCTCCTTCTTTACTGTCACAGCAGCCTTGGGCTTCTCTTGGACTGCTTCCTGCACCGGAGCTTGTTGTGTCCTGCCCACCCTCTTGAGCTTCCCATCCACCCATGTTGATTGGCCACTCCAGTATGTAATTATAGGTCCCTCCAACTTGCGATTCTTCAACGCAGCTAGACGCTCGGCTTGCTCAGCTGCCCTTCTCTTCTCGTTGGTTTCCCATCGATTCAAGCTTTTGCTATTCCGCTTCTCAATCAGAGCAGCCTCTTTAAGCCGTTGTTCTTGGGTGAGGACCTTTGGCTTTGCGGCCTCCTTGCGAGCTTCGGCAGCTTTCATGACCTCGACTGTCTTCAACCTGTGCTTCTCCTTTTCCTTCAGCCGGTCATTTATCTCTTGCTTGTTCTGCACAGCGAGAGATCGCCTCGAGGATCGCACAGGATTGATCTCCTGTTCTGGTAGCCATGACACACGTTCCGATTTCTTCTTGGGTCGGTCTGCTGGCGGAGGAGGGGGTTGTGATGCGCCCAAAGGTACCGGAGCTATTCGTGTGGCAGCGCGCTTCATAGCATGTTGCAGGAGACTTTCTCGCTTCCGCTTCTTTGACTGTGCGCGCAACTCTTTCTTCAATTCCTTCTCGCCTTGGTCCTCGTCGCCCTCTCCCTCAGCCTCGTCTTCACTGGAAGAGTCCATATTGAAGTCCTGCTCGTCACCTTCCTCCCCCTCAAATTCGACATCGTCGGCAGCCTCCTGGAATATGTCTGCATATTGTTCTTCCTCTGGCTCTGCTCCTTCTTCTTGGGCCAGGGCCAGTAGCTTGGACATCCGATTGCCAGCATTTTGGCGTCTCTCCCTTGTGACGACCATGGCTGGCACATCCTCGCCCCCGGAGTAGCCGTCATGCTCCTCGGAATGGTGGTCATGTTGGGTTGGTGTGTCAGTCATAGGAATATCGGCATCGTCATTATTTGACATGTTGGCGTGACCGTAGTCGGTAAAGCATGAAACGCGACGTATTTATTGACAGGTGTGGATTCCACGTCTTTTGCGATGCTTGGTGTCAGCTATGGTTGGGGGCTATGGGATTGAAGGGCTGTGGGGGAGTGTCAAGAATAGAAGATGATTTGTGTTGTCTCGACGGAAGATGGAATTGATAATGTTGCCGGGCTCCACTGGTTTGGAAGAGATCAGGTTGCCGTCTTGAGCGTCAGCGTCCTAAGCGATCACCATCTCGATCACGATCACGCTCACGATGCGCGAAGATTTGGCGGTGCCGGTGCCAGTGCCAGTGCCCACCCAGGCGGCCAGGCCGATGCCCACCGATGATGTGGCTTGCCGACGCCAATATTTACTGTGTACCTCCTACCGACAGTGATTGGACTGAGCCATGTTTCAGATATAGACATGGCCAGCAAACAGAGTCCGAGGCAGCAATGCCGTGAACCTGGTACATATCAGGATGCATAACACCACGCATCACTAGTCTACCACCACTGTATTTCCAGGTTGTTTATAGATGCACACCATGGACACGAGGCACGAGGCACCCGGCACTCGATAGTCGATACACACTGCCGAGTAGAAATGCCCGCCGAGTAGGATGCCCGCCGAGTAGAGATGCCCTCCGAGTAGAAGTGACCTCCGAGTAGAAATGCCCGCCGAGTAGGATGCCCGCCGAGTAGGATGCCCGCCGAGTAGAGATGCCCTCCGAGTAGAAGTGATCTCCGAGTAGAAGTGCCCGCCGAGTAGAAATGCCCTCCGAGCACTGTCCTGACTCCTGTGTAGGGTGCATGCAAGGGAGAGTCAACAGCGGCAAACAAGAATCCAGTACCCAAGGCATCCAAGGACAAGGACTGGCAGAGACAGAGGGTTGGCCGATCATTGGCTGCCTCAAGCGCGTACAATGCCACAATGGACCTTTTGAGCGTGGATGCAGCCCAGTTTCAGAATTTGATCCCCCCTGAGCAACCTCTCCTTTCAAGTTCAGTGTGGGAGTAGTTTGACTCGGATAGAGAGGTGGGCACGGCGGGCAAGCTGAGGTTTTTGGCGACAGTTAGAAACAGATGAAGCCATTGAGCTGGCAGTCTCTATTCCTTGTCGTGTCGACCGCTGCCAAATCAACTAATCCGCTACACGTCCCTCACACAGCAGACTCGCGGCCCTCCCCCAAATCTCCTCTCGTCTTTCCCCCTATCAAGCTGTTCGCCGCTGTCCCTCCACCTACACTTGAGACGCTTGTCGTAATTGATTATTTCTCCAGATTCTCCACAAGGACATCTGTCTATTGCCCCTACCTTACAGAGTACGGTACCACGAGCCCTCTTAATCTCACCCCGTGTCCGCAAATAACTCCCGGTTCCTACTCAAACCGCCGACTGGAGACAACCTCGCCCTACAACCCTTTCATCCTTTCGAGGAACATCTTCGTCCCTCCTCACCGCCCGATCCCATAGACGTTGTCGCATACTCGCAATTGTAATTCTCAGGGGTCGACCACTCACCCCCGTCGCCTGCAAGCGCACCAACACCGCACGCTCAACGACCTACGACACACTGTATCGGGAGTCCTCGCTGGATGAAACGGGCAATTGAGGAATACTCGCTCTGAAAGGCTGCGTATGTAATACCACTCAAGTGTCATTGTCCGTCCCAGTTCCACGTCCCACGTCCCGCTGTGCCCGCACAGCCGACACGACACCTGTACAAACCTATCGGCACGGAGCAAAGCCTTCTGTATCCTTCCATTCTACACTTGGGCGACGTAATTGTCACCCGTACACTCCTTTGGCCGGCTCCATCGAATCTTGCTCCCTCTACCCTGGTCCTCGGTAGACGCTGCGGTATCAACCTACCGTCTGTATATCAAGTCTTCTGCCGGAAAGAGACAGGTTCATAATTCATAATGGCAAACCAGAAGAGACCCGAACATCACCTCAACCTCAATTACATGCCCCAGCTTGGCCCGAATCAGCCACGCTCAGGCTCGTCAACTGCTGCAACTTCTCCAATCGAACAACCACAGTCGGCCAACTCCTTGAAGTATCCCTTGGGATCTGGAAATCCAATGGCCGGAATCCCGAATGGTGTCCCACGGATGAACTCGAGTTCACCAAATCACGAATTTGGTGGCAGCAGACTCTACTCGAAGCGGTGTGTATAACGGCGGAATAATTGTTCAATGATCAAACTGACAAATAAGTAGGGCACGAGAGATCCAGGCTCAAGAAGGGCTTGGACATCAAGTTTGGGGCCCTCCGACCAGCGGCAACTCTACACCACTACGCGAGACGATTCCCGAATCACCCAGTGGTGAAGGATTCCCAGACTTCAGTCAAGGCACACCAGAGGCTACCCCTCCGAATCTGACAAGAGGAAGAACTAGAGCAGGAACCTTACCCTCGCGATTTTCTCCTGCTGCTGGGCTCGGAGCTTTGAATCCACAATCTGTGCTTGTCTCCAAGACCTCTCGACCAACACCATCTACGAGCCCGTTCAAACCTGGACAAAACAATTCGAATGGAATGGCTGCCTATCCTCAAAGCGACGCTGCGAGTAAGGCATCTCTCCTGTCCCGCCTCCGTGCTGGCTCCATGCCTCAGCGACCAGGCTTCGCACCTTCAAGCAATCCATTCGGAGTTCCAATCTTTTCCACGAGCTACGCAAGCAGCCGTGACAGATCAAACACCCTTGCAAGTATCCGATCTGGAGATGGACCAGCTTCACCCGTTCAATCGCATTTCTCTCGCGACTCTCTCGCCGATACCGATGTTCGAACCCTGGATTACTTGGGATTGGTCGACACACCAAAGCAATCGCTCGCCAGTCTTTCAAACGCAGAGATGCAATCGATCATGAATGGCCAGGCACCCCAATCAGGCCTACAGCCTGCCGCGATTGCCGAGTTAGCTGCCTTGACTAAGAACTCGAATCGCTTCCGTTCATACTCGGTCAATGCGAAGGAAAAATATGCCGATGAAGACGATGAGATGGGATATGGTGGAGCTTACAGCGGGCAAGTTACGCCCGCAGGTGATGCCGCTTCATATGCAGCAATTCAGGAGGCAGTTCGCCAGCACAACCTTGAGGTCCAGGCATTTGCAAATTATGCGAGTGCGAGCCGTCCTCGCGCACGAACTGCAGGTGTGCTTGAGTCACCCTCAATTCACATGCTTCGAAGCTATCTTCCCACCTCATCTCGTCTGGACAAAAGCTTCAACGCTTCCGATTTCAATGAAGAGGCTGAGTATGGCAACCTTCACGAGGCTGTTGAAGGCATGCACCTCAATGGCGGCGCTGTGATGCCATCCAACGGCGACGAGCACAATGCCGAGGCTCCTACACGCGCACTCTGGCTTGGAAACATCCCATCTTCGACGACCGTGTCATCGCTCAATGCCATCTTCGGTAACTATGGATCCATTGAATCAACCAGAGTCCTGACGCACAAGAACTGTGGATTTGTAAATTTCGAGAACATCGAAAGCGCCATCACTGCGCGTACTCAGCTCAATGCCAAAGAGATCTTCCCCGGAGCTGGCCCAATTCGTATTGGCTATGCAAAAGTCCCCAGCGCTACAGGCACCCCCGGCCACAACGGAATATTCCCATCTCCAAGTCCTGATCCACTCGCAAAGTCCCAGTCCCAGACCTCACCACAGAACCCTGGTGCTACGGTGGCAGCTGCCCCAGGTAGCGCCACTCGATCCGAAGGTCCCCCTTCGCTTGCCACACCTGAACTTTCCGACATCCGTGAGGACATCTTTCGAATCGTTAAGGAGCTTGGTGCCACCGATGAGGAGCAGATGAGAATTGCTACCGCCGTGGATGTTGCCATTGGTCACAACAATTACCACTCGGAGATTCCGCCCGTCCCTGAAGCGAACCACAACCGCCAGCACGATGCACCTAAGCTCAGAGAGATCCGCAAACGCATTGACAACAACACCTGCTCTGCTGGAGAAATTGAGGAAGTAGCAATGGGCATGCTTCCAGAAATTGGCGAGCTTGCTTCGGATTATCTAGGCAACACTGTTGTTCAGAAGCTCTTTGAGTACTGCTCGGAGCCAACAAAGGAAGCAATGTTGGCTGAGATAGCGCCACATCTTGCTGAAATCGGTGTTCACAAGAACGGGACATGGGCAGCTCAGAAGATCATCGACGTTGCTCGCACTCCAGCCCTCATGTCTATGATTGTGGAAAGTCTTCGCCCATACGCCATGGCTTTGTTCCTTGACCAGTTCGGCAATTATGTCATGCAAGGCTGCTTACGCTACGGCTTCCCTCTCAACAACTTCATCTTCGAAGTGATGCTTGGTCGCCTTTGGGACCTCGCTCAGGGTCGCTTCGGTGCTCGTGCCATGCGCGCATGTTTGGAAAGCCATCACTCCACCAAAGACCAGCAAAGGATGGTCGCCGCCACGATCGCCTTGCACAGTGTTCAACTGGCCACGAACGCCAATGGCGCTCTTCTGCTCACTTGGTTCCTCGATACTTGCACGTTCCCTCGACGAAGAACCGTCCTAGCACCTCGTCTGGTTCCACACCTGGTTCACCTCTGCACACACAAAGTCGCTTACTTAACGGTCCTCAAGATCATCAACCAAAGGAATGAGCCCGAAGCCCGAGACACGATTCTGCAAGCTCTCTTCTTCTCCCAAAACGATAATGTCCTCGAGGAGATTTTGAGCGACCAAACTTGCGGCGCAACTCTCATCTTCAAGGTACTCACCACACCGTTCTTTGACGAGAACATCCGCAACGATGTTGTGCAAAATGTCCGCAATGTTCTTATCCGCATCAAGGCACAACCGCAACAAGGATACAAGCGCCTTATGGACGAGGTCGGACTCTCCACTCGTAATGGTGGACCTCGTGACATTCACAACCGTGATGAGGGACATACACGTCCAGTTTCTAAGCAGAGCAACAGCAATGGTCACATGCCTCAGGCTTTCGACCGCCCCGCCTACCCAGGCGCTCAGCCCGGGTTCGATCCAATGAGCATGCAGCGGACGGCAAGCATGGAATCTTCCAACTTTGACTCCTACTCGGTCAATGGTGGCAACGCTCCATATACATCCAATCCTGCTATGATGGCTCCGATGAATGCACAACAGCTTCAGTACCAACAAGCTATGCTGGCTGCTGCCGCCAGACAAAACCCATACTTTCAGCCGATGATGAATGGGCAAGGCATGAGCATGAATGGCTTCGCCAGTCCAACACCAACAATCGATCCATACCGAGGTTTTGGCTCACCGGCCCCCGCGCCAGGTCTTTTAGGCTCTCCGTTGATGCCACAAGCTGGATTCGGCCAAGGCGGCTACAATCCAATGGCCGGGCAGCAGCAGATGTTCCAATACGCGCAGCAAATGCAATACATGCCTCAACAGCACATGCAGCAAGTCGGCGCAGGAAGAAGAGGACGGGTGAGTAACTTTGCCCTCGATTCAGGGGGAAGTGCTAATTATGAATAGCGATGAACACCAAAATTTTCTTTGTAGACTCATGCCTAGCTTAACCAAGCAGGCCGCTCGTAGCCTTCACTCGCTTGGTACGACGCACCTGACATTCGCTTGTATCTCTCATGATCTGTTTTTCTACCTTGGTTGTCAGGAGTTTGGTGGGTCTAGGCACTGATCCTCAACCTATGGGAGGAGTTTCCTGCTCATATGTACGACCTTTTGCCTTTTTGGTTCTCATCATCATTTTAACAACATTTTGGCGCCTCGGAGATCTGCTCACATCTTGTTGTTCATTATTGGCTGCACATATTTCGCCATCCTGCCGAGCTGCTCGACGCAGGCTGTTTGAGCAGCTTGTCTTGTGCACTTCTACGGGTTTTCCTACTCATGTTGGATACGACATGGGTATGGACTAGGCATTATGATTCGACTGCATGTCGAAGGACCAATTTTTGATGATCGGGATAAAACATGGAGCGATCTATTACTTCCCCTATTTGATTTTGTATCTCAACTCGGAGGAGCGATGGTGGCTATGATGACCTAGGCAGGGAAAGTGATGTGGTGGAGGAAGAGGGTCTCTTGATATGGGCGCTGGCTGAAATATATAAGAGGAGTATCCATCTGGATCAACGAAGTACTTTCTGGTCTCTATTTAGATTATACTTGATTTGTATTTAGTGGAACGGTGTTTTTTGTTGGCGTAGAAATCTTTGGTGGTTGGGAACAAAATCTATATATCCCTTTTTTTTAGTGTCGATTCTGCTCCCTTGATAGAAAAGTTCTTTTTACTTTTAGATGATTAACTGGTTTTCAACGAAATTTGGATCTTTCTCTCCTCTCTATGTATTTCTCTCTTGCTGTGAGCTATACCTCGTTTACTTTCTAGGGAATTTCTTTCCGGTAGGATGATATATTAATTTTAGAAGAGCTCTAAAAGCGTGTATTATAAGTAGATCTAGCTTCTTTTTCCGAGGAGAGAGACGCTTTCGAATACGTAAGTTAGCGAGGAAGTGACTTAACCTCAATAGAAAGGCTGCGTCGAGTTTATGGTTTAGAGAATCTTTGGGCTCCTCCGATAAAGGACCTTGAGTTTCTACTTTGAAATTCAGTACTCATCTAAGACTTACTACTAAGCCGAACACAGACTTAGTATTATCACTCGATTTGTCTCTATAAGCTATTACCCCCGGCTTTTACACGTCACTTGCACCCTCGCTATGCAAGACTATATAGGGTAGAGAATGTAGAAGCGTAGTGATATCAAGATTCTTGAAATATCTATAGCGCTTTCATTTCATTCAGTCGTGTTGTTAGACAGGTTCCATACACTATCTATAAGTCGTAGCACCAGCTCTTGAAAATCATCTCAACTCATCTCAACGCATCTATGACTGCTAGGCACTATAAATGACCGTCATTCATGCTCCCTAAGGACCGCAACCAGCTTTCAACGTAGCCTTCGTACGAAACATGCCCCTTGCAACCCAGATTTGATTTTGAATCTACCTTCTAATTATCAAAGCTGAATATCGGAGAAGCAGGCTTTTTGGTAATATTTGTGCGAATTCGTTGATGAATGAAGGTTGAGACGTGAGAGACGAGGTCAAGTCCCTAGCGCGAAGCTAGACCGAAAATGGAAGTGCACCATTACCTTTGCCTTTACTTTCCATCGTCAGTCGTCAGTCCATTGTTCTGGCCATAAAATCGTTAATTGTTTTCGATGTTTAACGTGTCTATTTCTAAGTGTCATACAGAAGAAACATTGCATTCATAACTTCGTTGCCTTCCTTTCCAAGGTATCATCTAGTACCACTCTTTCGTCACAACCGGGCCAAGATTTTCCCCCTCGTCACTCCATTTCCTTGATCCGATTCTGCTGTCGTCTCAAAGCCTCCAGACGCATCCAAAACCTTCTTTGCTTCCTCGCTAGCATCAAACCCCTGAAAGAGCCTCCTCATTTCAAGACTCAACAGTTCAACATCAGAAGGCGGGAGTCGGGAACCGATTCGTTCATCAAGCTCCCTGGCCTTCTCCTCCAATTCCTTTCTCGGCATGGTCCACCAAGAATTAGACACGAGTTGGGTGGCCATTCCTCTGCCCAATCTCGCCTTCTCGTAGATATCCAAGCGCTTCGGAATACTTTGCGCAGTCGAGGATTCAGGGAAGATGACACCCAGAGCTGCTGCATCTTCGATTGCCTGTGCAGCTCCCTGAGCTAGCACTGGTAGCATGGGATGTGCGGCATCACCAATGACCACAACTTTGCCTCTGTGTATCTTCTTGAGAGTCTCGCGAGTGTACGTTCTGAAGAACTTCACCTCCTCCAGTAATCCCACTAGCTCAGCAACACCAGGATGAAAATCTCTCATTGCATCGAGAAGTGCCTGCTTTGATGCATCCTGGTTCCAGTCATCGTTCTCGCGAGGGCGTTCCACGTTCTCTGAGCGATTCACAAACACAACGTTGAGCAGTTTGTTGTTTCGAGCCGGATACGTGACGAGTATAAGCTTCTTTTCCGGCACCTGGAAGTTGAAAAATCCGGGATCTTGATTTTTCCACCACTCGCCAAGTCGTGGGTGTCGTAGTACATCTGCCATAGGAACCAAGCCCCTGTACGTCGATGAGCCGGTATCCTTCAGAGGAGAAACAGGTTCCCCAACGATCAGCTGCAACAACTTGCAATGGAGACCATTGGACAGGACGATCAAATCCTTCGTGATAACAGTTCCATCTTTCGTTGTGAGCGTTCCGCCTTCACAATCCAGCGCCACAACCTCCGTTCCCAAGATAATCTTCACACCTTCACGTTGAGCGATACCCCTCAACTCCTCATGCAAATCAACCCGATGAAAAGCGTACCACTCAGCCCCGAAATGCTCGCGACAATCTCGAAAGCTCTCTTGAAGTTTTAGTGCCAAAGTGGTCCCATGCACAAGCCTATGCTGCAACTTCGGCGTTGCCTGTGCCCTCTCAAGATCAAGTCCGAATCGCAACAGCTCTCGAAGTGCATTGGGAGGAACCGTGATTGCGGCCCCGATTTCCGACAGAAACCGCGATTTCTCGTAAACGGTGATGGTGTGGCCATTTCTGCGGAGGGAAATGGCTGCGCTCAAACCCGCGATGCCTCCGCCAATAATCGCTATATCAAGCATGATCTCGAGTAAGATTGAGTTGAACCGAGGAAAGTAACGTAGCAGCCGGCAATGTACTTCTCGCTACCGTTGTAACTGTCGAAGCTTGTAGGTGCAGCGGCGACAGAGGCAACGGGATCTGATTTATTTTCCAATCGGCCAAAAAAGCTGACCACATTCAGTCTATTAGAACGTACGGGATTCGCGATCGTCACGCGGCTCCCGCCTCACAATGCTGGATGACGTCTACACTGGGTGATGCATCCTGCGTGGAGGTGGACTGCTCGGGGAGTGGGTGGAGTAATCGCGCACAGCCGCCAAGCTCAATCTATTCCGAGCATCGGTAGGAAACTCGTACACAGTACACAGGGCTGTAATGCTGCCCTCGGAAGATACGTACGGAGTATGTCTGGGGATCAAATGCAATCTAGCAATAGTTAAGCGAGCTCAAGCTCAAGCTCAAGCTCAAGCTCAATAACAACGCATGAGAATGCAGCCTTATAACCAGGCTGACAATGCGCGTCCCTCGTATGAAGAATTTCGCGTCCTGAACTTACCATCTTTGTCGTTTTCATAGACCTGTCTCAACATCCAATATGGGTGCCCCTCCTAGCCATTTCGTAAGCGTTCTCCCATCCGTGGTATTTCTGGCATTGGGGTCACGTAAATTTGGGGCTCCAATCAGACAAGCTGACAACGTCTAGTACAATGGCGGCCGAGAAGAGAAACTGTTGGAATATCTCCTATCGCAAGAAGAGACACTGCGTGGAAACCCACATGCAGTCCTAGCAGCCATCGATAAATATCCAGTTCTTCCTCTGACTTTCCAAAGAAACAAGCTTGACTTGAGTTGGAAAATTCTGGCCAAACAGAACCCTGCTCCAAAGGTCCTTGTCGAGCTGGGCGGGTACATTGGATACTCAGCACTTGCGTGGGGTATCTTCCTCAAAGAATTGAACGGCAACGACGCAACGGGCATCAAAGTGTACAGCGTCGAGAGTGACGCTAAGTTTGCTGCCATTATCAAGGCAATCGTGGATCTGGCAGGTTTGAGCAGCTTTGTAGAAGCAGTTGAAGGTCTCTCCTACGATGTCCTAAATGGGCTGAAACAAAAGGATGACGGGCTCATCATCGATGTCCTTTTCCTGGATCACTGGGACAAGTACTATCGCTCCGATGTCGAGCTCTGTATCGATCTGGGTATGCTGAAAGCTGGTTCTTTGATCATGGCGGACAACACAGACTTTCCAGGCGCGCCTGACTACATGCAATTCGTCCGAGACCGATCAGCAGCTACCAGTGGACTTCGTCTCTCCTCGGAAACATTTTTCGTGGAGAGCGAACGTAGTGGTGAAGAAAGTAAAGCGGCAAGTGAGATGCGCCGAACTCCCAGACTGGAATACTGATTGTTTCATAGAAGGCTATCGAAGCAACGAAGGTGGTATCATTGACATGAAAACCGGCAACTGTTGTTTTATCATTCAACGACCTTTTGGGCTTCTTGTTTGCTCACTTATGGATGGATGTTCGTTCGTGGTGGCGGGAGTTGAGAGGAGGGAGTCATTTTGGAGTGGGAGTGTGGACGGGTTGTCACGGAGCGCTGGGCGCGTAGCGACAGTCTGATAGACCTGATTTTCGTGGTTTGAACCATCGTGATGGCGATATTGAAGGCGGGGGGTTGGCTAGGTATTGAATAGCTCAGGGAGTATGTCGGGATAGGACGAGTAGGGTCTATACGTGTAGCTATCAGACCAATGCTGAATTATTGAGAATGACTTTGCGTTTTTTAATCCATCCCTCGGCCATACCTACTAATCTCGCTTGGGAAATTAACTATATTAGCGTCTGTAACGAAGCTGTATCTTACCAGGAGCTAGATACTTGATACGATTTACAATACAATGTGTGCGCGCTGGCATGAAATGCGCGTACAAGACCTTTTTTACCTCTCCCGACCCCGACGTAGCCTCCTAAGAGGTAGCCTCCCAAGAGGTAGCTATACTAAGGGGTAGCTTTACTATAGCCTTGAGAGGTAGCCTCCTAAGAGGTACCTAGGTAGCTATACTATCGCCTTTAGAGGTGGCCTCCTAAGAGGGAGTCTTCTAAGCCGTCTCAAACGAGGGACCGGTACGACTGCGACTGCGACTGCGACTACGACTACGATAACGACTACGATTAGGATTTGCACGCGTGTTGGCATTATACTATAGAGTAAGATGGTAAGATACAGCTTCGTTATAACGCTAATATAATCGATATTTTAAGCGAGATTGATAAGGCCGAGGGAGGCCACCGGTGGCCTCCATAGTCATTCCCGAAGCCCCAGCCCGTTAGTACCTCGCGTACAACTTTGCACGAGTACAACTTTGCACGGAATATACGGTATGCTTGCCGGCCAAAAGGTTGTTAGCGTCGCGTTTGTACTCCGTGTACGGAGTACAGATCGGAATTCTAATAAATACGCGTTTCTCTAACCCTCTCGCAGAGGACCTCCGTTAACAAGAGGGCTATATGACAGCACAGCTGTACCTGCTGTCGACCCGACGGGGAAAGTTAAATAGGTAAATATCCAACTCTAGACTGCACCTCCCAGATCAACTTTACCCGACTCTACGTCTGCGAGATGCAATTCCGCCTATCAGCGCCCTACCGCAAGCCGCTGGGGGCAATCCCGAACATTAAGAGGATTTTGTTTATACCTACTCTTATCTCGTACTTTGGTCTACTGCTCCTTGCCTTCGTCGCCGCCGCTTTCTTCTACGGGACCTTTGTTGATGTCGAGAAGCGGATGAATAACCTTCGGATCTTGGTCGTCGATTACGATAAAGATGGATTTGTCGGGCAGAGTCTAAAGGACGCATACTCTCGACTGAAGCGAGATAGATTTCCTACGGTCGAGTTCAAATCGGCTGATAGCTATCCAGAGAGCGCAGATGTAAAGCACGAAGTCTGCGAAGGCCCCTATTGGGCAATGATCTATGTTCTGCCGGGAGCAAGTGCAAACCTACAAATGGCACTTCGGAGCACAAGCAACGCCACGGCAACTGGCATCAACAGCGTTGTTATAGGCTATAATGGAATACGTTCCCCAATGGCAGCCAATATATTGGAAACTTCTCTACAACAGCTCACTCGAGAAGCGGGCAAACAGCTGTACAGAAACGAAATCTGGAGAATTGCTGTCAGCCAGGCTACCCTGAGTAACCCAACTACATGGCGTCTATTGCTCGAACCGATAACTGCGAAACGCGATATCATATCGCCAGATCTCAAATCAATGAAAACCCTTTACAACACCACAGGCTTGCTCTGGCCGACCCTCTTCACCTTTTTTCTCTGCCTCTCACTTACGCTGCGATTTTTGAAAAATGGACTATACGCGCGAGCGCGTCCGAAGGACATCTTCTGGTTGCGATTCACCATCGGGAAATTGTGGTCGCTCGCCCTGGCGCTCATCTCGCCAGGGCCGCTTTGGACGATCGGCCAACAATGGCCGAATATGGGCAATCGTTTTGGGTCCCAATGGCTTGTGTGCGCACTTTACTACGACATTCTATGGCAGGTTTTCGAGACCTTCGTTGGGGGACTCCTCAATATGCGCTACGCATCTCCCTTTATGGCGAGCTGGATCTTAGTGAACTCAGCGAGCTGCATCCTGCCCTTCGAACTTATGCCGGGTTTCTACAAAATCGGATACGCGTTTCCTCAGCGGCAGGTATGGGTGTTGCTGGCCTCGATTTGGTCCGGCTGCCGTGGCGAGTATTCGACAACACTTCCGATCCTCTTCTCATGGTGGGTTGTAGGCCATGGAACTGCGTGGCTGGGGACGGTGCAGAATTGTGTGAATATGGGGGGCGGTCCGCCTGGTGGAGCACCTGGACCACCTCCGGGAGGTAGGGGAATGGGAAGTCGACCTGATGGGCCATCAGATAAGGAAGTGCCAAAGGACATGAGCTCGCCCACGACTAAGGATGCGCCAAGGAAACGCGACTCACTCCAGGTACAGCTCGCCGAGATAGAGATGGTTGAGATGCGGCGGTGAGGATGGTGTTGGCAAAAGAGGTTCAGGTCTATAGTTGTTAAATCCGATATCGTAATAAACAACCGGCAAGAATGAGCCAAACAGACTATCTACCTTCCACCTCGCGAACTATGCAACAATTTCCAACTGACCAACGTTGTCAGTATGTATTCTTACTACTACGATATCTTGCTGATTGAGTTGGTCAGAGAGTCAATTTTTGAGGCTAACAATGATGGGAGACGCTGGAGGTATAGCATCTATCTCCGTGACCACGTCAGATGGACGTCGTTTGGCCTGTTCATGGACAAAGCCAGCCGAACAGCACTATTTTTTGTGGCCCCAATCAATCTATACTGTGCCTGCTTCTTCGTCTCGCCTTCGAGGCACACTGGCTCTGCTTTGTACTTGAAGTACAGGGTCGCGATAACGGTGACAAACTCCACCTAGACCAGTAATCAGTCAAAGTTATCCGCGATATTGCGCTTGGGCGAACGGAAAGTACCTGAGACATCTTATAGCCAGGACAGACTCGCGGTCCAGACGACCATGCAAGATACCCACAGACAGCCTTGTCGTAAGTGATGATCTTGGGATTTTCCAACGTAGATTCTTCGGTAAGCCACCTCGTAGGTCGGAATTCCATGGCATCAGAACCCCACTTGCCAGGGTTGGTATGAAGCGCGGGAAAATTGACATAGACTTTAGACTTGGCTGGTATATGTATGTTGTTATTTGAGCCTTGCCGTTCAATTGTGCGAGGCAACTCTGTGTAGCGCATAATCTTATCGATGGGCGGATAAAGACGCAGGACTTCCAACTGGAACACGTTAATTCGGCTATAATAATGGAATGAGGAGCTTTTCTTACCATCAAAGCTTCGCATCTGATCAGTTTTGAATAGACTTCCGGATATAGTGAGTTTTCGATTGATTGCTCTTTCGTGAGCACGTAGGAAAGCTCTTCAGCGATCCAGTCTTGCCACTCCGGATAAGCTGCGAGGAGTGCGACAGCGTATATCATGGAGTTGGCAGTAGTGTCAAATCCGGCAGCGCTGAATGCAAACAGGTTCCCTTGTATCTCGTCGTATACCAGACGCTGGGAGGCCGCAGGCGCGTTGACTAATTTGGCATCATGCTCAGATAGAAGCGCAGCTATAAAGTTGCTGCGGGTCGAATCCTGGGCCACCAAAGTCCTCTCGTGCTCCAGCACTTGCTTGCTGAAGGACGGAAATCTTTGGACTGCAAGAGCGAAGTCCTGGAATCGAGTGGGCATTTTCGGGTGTCGCAAAACACTCATAGGAAGAAGTGCCAATGGGACGACATTTTCGCGGATAGTCTTGACGGCGTCGAAATAAACTGTGCCAAAATCGCCTTGAAGGTCTTCCTTCCTACCGCCCTGCGTTTCGGCATTCCAATCGTACGTCTGACCGTATCCAACTTCACTGAGGACGTTGAATGCAATTCTTCGAATACCGTCCACAGTCATCCTGGTACTTGGTGATTTCGATAGACTTTCAACCATTTCTCGTGCCTGTCGGGACCCTTCTCGCCAAACTGTGGCCGATATACGCTCGTTGAAGTATGGTGCAATCAAGCGCCTCTGGCGGGCCCAGTCATGACCGTCTGCCTTCAAAAATCGTTAGCTTAGTTTATGGAACACAACGAAAGAGCCCGCTGACTGAGACTATATTTGGGCCCATAAATCCGAGTAGCTGTTTCGCAGCGGGTTGTTTGACAAACTCTTTGTATCTCGCTAGCACATCAATCGCTGTTTCTGGGTCGGCAATCCAGACTTGATTCGATCCTGGTGTCACCAGAATGAATATCGACCCAAGTTCACCGTGAATAGCCCATTTGACGTGAAATTCCCATCCGAATGTCGCCAGCTTGAGACGCTGATTGACAGCAGTTGGCAGCCATTTATCAAAGGTCGAGCGCAGGTACACTGACGAAAGTCTCCAAACTATGTTATCGGGGTCAACTGGACATACTATAAATGGCAGACCCGAAGAAGCAGCTACTTTGTAGTTCGCAGCGAGTTTCCATAATGGCTGAGAGAGCCAGAGCAGAATCGCCAATAAGGCAAATAGAATGAAGGCCATGGATGGTAAAGAAGATGGCGCGCGGTCAGAGAAACGAGAATGAGTTGCAAATGGGAACTACTAGTGTCGTGTATTTTAATATACCAAATATTCCGTGCAAAGTCCTGCATCTCTAATTGGTACATCCAGCCATGCTCTTTCAACACTTCGAGAAGTGCAGCCTCGTTAGCGAGGCTTAACTTCCGCATTCTTCCCAATGGCTTTATCAACGGAGGGAGCGGACCTCCGTATCGGTACTCATTGCGCTCCCAGCGTGTGATTGTAGAATAAGGTACGTGCCTATGATTTGAAATAGCTGTAGGAGTCCAGTGAAAGTCTAATAGTCGTATTGCAGACTTTCGAACTAGTGCTAGATAGAACTAAGCCCGACCGTGCTTACGCTTTCCAGGCCATGGATCGAGTGGCCGAAGCCTAGGGCGCGGATTATTCATCAAAGTTAACATACGAGGCATCTATTATAACACTAAAAAAGTAAGCATCGCGACTTTTTCGAGCTTCATTTGAACTTACGGAGCAGAGCACGGTGCTTTGTCGTTGCTCTCTCCTGTTTTTGGGGAGGACAACGACGGGGACGGGGTCGGGAAAAAACCCCTGCCAAGAAAAATGGCGCAACTAGTACATTACCTACTTACTTAGACTATTAAAGATATAATAGCTTTGTATATAATATCTATTTAGCCTCTAGCTAATTAGAAATAAAAGAAAAATATAGGAAAAACTAGAAATACTAGAACTAATCATTATTTAAATAATAATAAAAACATGACTCACTAGTATTAACACGTTAGCTACTAGTACAGATCATCCGAATGGACTGATAGTATATCATCGAGGAGCTATGGACTCTAGCTGAGAGTACTGTAAGTACGTATCCCGTTCTTGTCTCGACTTGAACCCCGCGATATTGGAGTTGTTACTTCATCTCGTATCTTGCAGCCCCGGCCGTATCCCATGCTTCTTTATAACAAATGCCACGACACACGGTTCCTGGTGACAATGAAGGTAAAACAGTAGATAAGGTAACGTGTTGCAGGATACACATCAAGTCCAGGCGATTTGGACCCGCGGAACAAAGTACCAACTAATAGCCATGTAACCGCAGTATAGTCCGATAGCGAGCAAAGATCATTGCCGCGGTCAGTCCAGTCTCCCCCTTTCCAATGGCGTCGTTCAAGCCGATCTTCCCCCCGACTTCCGATCCGCGTCCTTCACAACATGCCAAAAACGCGTCCTCACGTTGGCATACAGTACGAACCCTCAGAGATCAGCTCTCGGTTCTGTCATGGCTTTGTCTCGGGGCCTCCTTGAATGGTCTGCTCTACGCTGCCATCGGAAAGTTGGCCTTCTCCATCCCAGCCCTTGTACTCTTCGCAAAGATCATGAATGTCTACCTGCAAGTAAACGGCTATCGGGAGAATCCATACATGTCCGATACCATCATCGCAAAGACATGTGCACAGATACCAAATGGGGATGGGACGTTCGGTCCGGCAGCAGCGAATGAGCAGATTTGTGTGTTTCTTGTCGGAGCGCGTTGTTCGCAGTGAGTACTCGATACACGAACGAGGCAAGTTGTTTATCCACTGACATGTATATTTCAGCCCGGCAGGTCTCCTCGGCCCAGGCTTCAAAGAACTAGGCGACTACTTCAATCAACTCTGCACCGCCCTCGAATCCAACCGCACCAGGTTTGGTTTCCTGACCGCCTCAGATTGGATTGCTAACGGCGAACGCGCGACGAATAACACCCTTCTCACAATCATGTATTTCAAGTCGTCAGAAGGCGTTCGGGATTTCGCGCACAGTAGTCTTCATCTTGAGGCTTGGGAGTGGTGGAAGACGACTTTGAAAGACCATAGTCATTTGAGTATTTATCATGAGATGTATGTAGTTCCCCGGGGGAATTGGGAGACGATCTATGATCACGCGGAGCCGATGCTCATGGGAGCGAGTCAGTGGAATGTTAGTGGTGAGAAATGGGTAAGGAGTGTGGTAGATGCGTCGGAGGGGGTGCTGAAGAACAGTAGAGGGAGGATGGGTGTGAAGACGGGGTAGAGGTGGGCTCTTCCTAAAGATAGAGAGTGGATAGCCAAGCCGCCATACGTTGAAGTAGATTCTGATACTTGGATTTTTTACTCCTGTCATAGCTCAGGAAGATGAATGGCTAGAAAGTGTGGAAGCAAAGCTAAACGAAGATGTAATCAATTCTATCAGTTCACGTTGTACATTCTACAAGAAGAACCTGAACGCCAAACAACGCTAACAAAGTTGAGTTTCAAGTCTAACCATCCAACCCGGCAGCAAGCAAGGTAGAGCTCTTCGCAATTTTAACCGCAAGAGAGGAAATCGACACCGTAGTGATAACATCAAGCAAACTGAGCTTAGCATGCGCTTCCTTCAACGCCCAACCAATGAAACTGACAGTATTCAGCGAACTGATTCCATAAGACGTCAAAGAGCGGTGCTCGTCCACTTCGTCAACAGGTACTTGCTGTAACTTTGCCACGAGGCCCTTAAGCCCAAGCGTCACCAAATCGACGGCCTGACTAAATGTCGTCGCAGACGGTAGCGTTGTCTCTAATTTTGCATCTTCTTTCTGGCTCTCGGCTTTGACAAGAGATTCCTCCTCCGACAGGTCGATTTTGGCCATAATTGAGAATCGAGGGTCGTCTTCGAGATAGAACGGGGTCGCGATGCCATGTTGTTGGGCGCTGCCTCCTGTCGCAATGGCGGTAATAATTTGTGGATCGGATTGTCTTGAGATATCCGACGATATGGCGAGCTGTATGAGCCTTTGGAACTCGGGTTCTTCGATGCCATACGGTACGACCCAATCTTGCAATCCTTCCACCATTCCTGTTTCTGCCAAGACACCGATGTCTCTCATGATGCCTAGATCGATTGAGACGCCCGCTAGACCCTTTTCTCTTCGGTAGCGTGCTAGGCCGTCTTGGAAGGTGTTTCCGGAGTTGTAGTTTGCCTGTCCACGATTGCCGAAAATGCCAGCGAATGAGCTTAGCATGATGAAGAAGTCGAGCGGTGTTTCTGCGAGCGCGGAGTGTAAATTCCATGAGCCGATTACCTTGGTATCCGTGGCTTCTTTCCATTGGGTGTAAGTCATCTTGTTGAATAGAGCATCACGGAGTACCATTGCGCAGACGATGACTCCTTTCAAAGGACCAAGTTGATTCTGACAATCTGCGATAGCTTGACTTACTGCGTCAGCCAAGACAATGTCACATCTGTAGTTAAAAACCTCCACTCCTCGTAGCTCAAGATCTTTAACAAGCTTCTTTGCGCTGTCGGAAGCTGGTCCTGAACGTGAAACAAAGCATAGTTTTCTTGCACCGAGGTCGGTGAGGAGCATGGCGATGCTACGGCCTACACCTCCGAATCCACCAACAAGCATATAAGCTGCATTGGGTTCGAGATGCAATGCAATTTGTGGTTGGGAGACAGGAACTATGTCGTTTGAGGACATGGTGAGAATGATCTCATGCTCTGTGTTGGGGGCTGTGAGCAGAGACATATCGTCACGGAACTGAGAGATAGTCTAGGCTTTGATGTTAGTATGATAGCCGTTGAATGACAAACATACGCTTGCAGCTCAGAAATGCGTAGGGGAAAACCGCTCAGGGAGATTCCAGGTAGCTAGGCAGAGTTGAATGGACTTACCACGCTATTGACGTCTGCATTTGTGGGCACTAAAATGCCTGTCTTCACGAGACCCAATCCTTCATGTAACATTTCAAATGCCAGCGCCGGCTGCTCGCGCTGGATGTAATCAAGATCGATGAAGTGTATCGTTTCCAGACGTCGAAGGAGCTTTTGTGGACTATTCATGGCCTCAAGGCTATCTTGATTGCCGATGAAAATCATCCGAGCTTGCGGCGCAAAACATTGAGACAAAGGTTGCAGATTGCGCCCGGTGAGGGAGTGTACCATCACGTCAACTCCTCGACCGTTTGTCGCAGCAAGTATCTCACGCTCGTGGAATAAAGAGCTCAGCTGGAAAATATCAGAGTCCGGGATGCCATAACGCCTGTTCAATAGCTTCTGTTCAGCCAATGACGTGACTGTCACAAAAACCTTGACCTTCAAGTGTAGCGCAACTTGTATGGCAGCTTGACCGACCTGCTGAGCAGCATCATGGATGAGGATCGTGTGTTCTTTCGAAATGCGCGCAAGATTGAGAAGACTATACCATGCGAGACTAGAAGTGCTGGCAAGTGACACTGCTTTGTCGAAAGCTGTGCCTTGTGGTATCTGTTCACAAAGCTCATATGGAAGCCTTATATGAGATCGGACGGGCGTGTATTTGCAGAAGACGACCTTGTCGCCGACTTGAAGGGCGCTTACATTAGTCCCAGTACCTCGGACAATACCTGCATGGTAAAAGCTATGGAGACGATGAGGTGTGGCACTGCTGGCGTCATTATGGCTCTGGTGACTATAAAAATTAGCTTTGAGCTGAGCATGTAACAAAGTAAGAAAGTACCATAACGATGTGGCCCTAATCTGAACCTCAACTTCTCCTGGTCCAAGGCCCTTGTCGGTATTCGAGGTTACAGGCTGAACTGAGAGTCTGGAATGGTGATCAGCTGCAAAGTTGACCTCAAAATCTCTATCGATATCCGATATGGACATCTCGGCCACTTCGTTGGCCTCATCTGTAGTTAAGCTGTTCAATCGCTGACTCAAGTGCAAGTTTTCCACTACGCGATTGATCCAGATCATGTCATCCTTGATAACATATTCTTGATCAACGTCCGGAGACTCGACTAGGCTGGTGATCAGGTCGCAAAGTTTGTCCGCAGATGTCATTGATGACAAGCGAACGCCCAAAGTTTGGAACTTGATACCCGGTTGCTCATTTCGGATCGTTCGTGCAAATCCCTCGACAAGATTGTTCATAGGATCTGCCGTATTGTACAGCCACAACATTCTGTGACTATTGAGAGCACTGTTCTTGAAAGCATCATAAGTCTTTTCGTCCATTTGTGCTAGGACGGGTTCACTAAGCTCCATCATGGATATGCAAATTTTGTCGTTCAAGGGTGCGGCGCTCTCGCCCAAGGTGGTCTGCAGTACGCCGTGTCCGTGGCGCTGGAGAGAGATGACAAGCTGGCTTTGAAGAGCGACCGCGACTTCGGAGGGGTTTGGAGACTGCATGAGGAGAATCGTTCTACCCTTTTCTGCGGGGTTACCTGGGTCTTGTCAGCACCAGAAAGCATCGGAAAAGATTTGCGACATAGTCGATTCTAAGCCGGACGAACTTGTGGCCGCCTTCTTGGTAAGAACAATAACTTACTTGATTTAGTGCTCTGCGACGGTCCCAATGAGGTTGTGTTCGCCGACTGCTTAGGTGGAAGTGCAATGGTCAGAGCCATCTCCTCATCTTTGACAACAAAATGCCTAGAGAACGTTCTCGTAATGGAAGAAACCTTGTTCATGCAAGGTCTTTCCAGAACACAGATCGCGACTCCTACCTTGGTCATTGCCATCTTCTTTTCAAGGTTGACCAGATCTGCGTCGATTCGCTGCGGGTTCGCAACTATCAGAATGTCTGCCTTAATGTCATCAAAATTGGTGACTTCGAGCGGGCCAGATGTGGATCCAATAGAGTCAACGGTGATCGAGGAGAGCTTGCGTAATCCTTGCGATTCAGCCTTGGCTGGGCAGTACAACGAGTATCTCGAGGCCAATAGTTCATGTGGGATGTCTAGCCGTTGAAAAATAGCATCATCTCCATGTTCATCGCAAACAAGTTCCGCGATGATCAGATTGGGATTCGAGAAGTGTAGCAAAGCAATGTACTGAAAAAGTGTTAGCTCGACGACCTAGTAGGTCGATACATCAAAAGACTGAGCAAAGCTTACGCGACTTACCTGAGAGAGCTTTTCGTACACGTCACCATGCAAAGACTGCAAATAACTTTGTTGTTGGCTCAAGGAGAGAAAGTTGATAGCTGGCATACTCAACGAGGAGCTGCAAAGTTTTCTTTCTAAGACGAGCTTCTCTTTCAAAGTCGGCACCTCGGTGAAAACAAAGCCCACCATCTCTATAGCCAGAGACTGGCTATTGGTGTCATGGATCGAAAAGTCAGCCGTGACTCGCGTTTTCGAGTCGTTTGTCATGGTGCATTGTCCTGCCATCGCCGCGGCTGGTGAGTCTTGGTTGTCTAGTGAAACGGACATTTTTTCGATTCTCGAGGGGAGTTTGACGGGACTTCTGTTGTTAATCTCCGTAGCTGTGGCTGCATAACCGGCGTGAATAATGGCGTCTAGCAAGATTGGATGTATGACCTTGAAGACGGTTGGGTTGCCTGAAATCTTCCCAGGCATTGTAACATGGAAACAGCTTTGATTGATTCGGTTGCGAAGGGATGAGACGAGCGAAAAGTTCGGGCCATAGTCCAGACCAAGCTCTCCAAGCTTTGTGTAGAACTGGTCGGTTTCGATGGCATTGTCGCAGTCCTCGACAGCTCTCGAGTACTGCTCCTTGTTCCTGCGCACTCTTCCCTCATTGCCCTCCTCAACATCCTCCACTTGAATGAATCCGGTGCAATTGGTGACAGCGTTGATCGTATCTGGGAAACTTGCAATGATAAACTGAATCCAAGAGGAATTTGCGAACGAGCCATCAGGTGAAGTAGACTGAAGAGTGAGGGTACACTCTGTCGCGACGCTGCTTGATAGAACTAGCGCTGAGAGAAATTCGACGTTCTTAAGATGCAAGAGTGCGTGACATGGCTTCAAGATCTCCAAAGCTGCTTCCATGGCCATGGCGAGATATCCGGCAGCAGGGCACAACACGGATCCTAGAATCTTGTGATCGGCAATCCAGGACTGGTGGGAAAGATCGATCGAAGTCCGCCACTGTTTGATGCCCGGAGAGACGGTGGGAAGTGGGGCTCCGAGAAGGCTGTTCGGAGGGTCTTGACGTTGTCTGTATTGGCGTGCCATACGCGATTCGCCCCAATGAGATTGAGTATGGTTCCAGGGGTACGAAGGAAAATCCGTCAATAATGCGGCGCGCTGCTCAATAGTGGTGCTATTCGATCCTTCCTTTCCCTGTTGTATTGCGATTAGTGACAATACGCACAAGAGCCCCTGAGTACAAGGAGGTAAGGGACTTGACTAGACTGACATTTGGGTCCTCTGCAACTTTACCCAGTCCATTAACACCCAGCACGTCGATCCGAGCGCCCAGGCTCAGCAACTGACCTGCAAGAGTGGCAGCCGTATCGATTCCATTTTTGTTCCTGAACAGAGGTGCAAGATATGGCATTTTGTTGACACCTATTGTTTCGAGGCTCTGCAGGGTGGGGCTTTCTAACGTGGGATGAGGACCAATTTCAATTAGCACATCCACAGCGTTTGTTGTCGCTCGCTTGCCATGCCGAGTTGGCCTGACGAGCTCTTGGATCGCGGCGTAGAAAAGAACTGGAGACACCATGTTTCTCACCCAGTAGCCTGGTCCCAATTCTTCAGAATGGGCCAAGTAGCTGGTGACGCTCGAGTACATTCTACACGAAGTTGATCCCTGCTGCGCGACTATGGAGTCCAGAGACTCTATATAATCATCAGTGACCAGTAGCATGTGAGGCGAGTGATACCTAAAACAGTATTAGCGGTCTCTCGAAGTCCAGGACTGGAAGATGTAAACTAAGATCGACGTACGCTGTATCTACCCTCAACATTCGGGCAAATAGCCCTCGCTCGGTGAGGGCTTCGACCAATTTCTGAACAGCCGAACGGTCACCAGATATTGTTGTACTAGACGGTGAGTTCATGCAGGCTACATAGACTTCGCCTGGCTCAATCTCAGAGATGAGTTCCTCGATAAACTCGGCTGTTGCGCCCACAGCAGCCATAGCTCCATCAATGTTTGGGTCCAAAGACTTCAAGCTGCCAGATACTTGACCTCGCCAATACGCAACAGTCCAGGCATCCTCGCGAGAGAGTGCTCCTGACACGAAGGCAGCTGCGATTTCACCTGAACTGTGTCCACAAGCCGCAACTGGCCTAACTCCCCACTCTTGCAACAGCTCTACCAGGGCTATCTGTAACACTGTGCACAAACACTGGC
The DNA here is from genome assembly GCA_000738655.1 of Venturia pyrina ICMP 11032. Classification (NCBI taxonomy): domain Eukaryota; kingdom Fungi; phylum Ascomycota; class Dothideomycetes; order Venturiales; family Venturiaceae; genus Venturia; species Venturia pyrina. The sequence continues at coordinate 89,319 of JEMP01000038.1, read as the reverse complement.
TAAACTCTGCCGAGCCGAGCCTAGAGTCTTGCTTCTGCTTCTGTAGCTCCTCCCAAGCCGACCACGTGCAGCCCAACTCTGATGTCAAGAAATAGTCTGCAGCTTCTATGCTTTCTCGGAAGACCTTGTAAGTGATAAGTTGAGCACCCATGGCAGCCCATTGTGATCCCTGACCGGTGAAGACGAAAGCAATACGTGGTTCTTGAGAATGTATACGTTCTGGCATTCCCATGGGATCCATTTGAAGTTGCCGCACAAGAGAGTCCGTGGATGACGCAACGAGAAAATGCTTCCACTGTAACAGTGACTTTTTGCTCAGTGTGCTCGCTAGGTCGCGAAGAAGTCTGTGCTCGTGAAAATCTTCCGGTGGCTCATCTCTTTTCTCCTGGATGTAGGACAGTAATGAGGCTCTCATCCGAAAGATCCCGTCCCGGTCTTGAGCGTTGATAGGGAAGAGGTAGGCGCGTTGCGGTATACAGAAGTCATTTTGAACCTGCTGCGGTATGGGAGACCTATCTCGAAACCGCGCTCGGCAGTTTGCACTGGTCTTGTTATTGGCAAAGTAAGTCGAAGGATCCTGCAAGACGACATGAGCGTTTGTTCCTCCATATCCGAAGCTGTTCACGCTGATTTGTCGCAGGCCAGTGTTTGGATAAGCACAAAGCTTAGTGGGCACTGCCAGGTTCCATTCTTCGAACGGGATATCAGGATTCGGATGATTGAAGTGGATGTTCGGAGGAATGATGCCATGCTCGATTATCAGGACACTCTTGATGATTGCTGCCAGACCAGCTGCAGCCTCTAAATGACCAATCTGGGACAATGGTTAGAAATCATCATATCAAATAAGTACAACCGATTCGTTGGCTGCACGCATAATCCAGGTCTATTGCAGATAGAGATTGATCAACTTACATTCGCTTTGACCGATCCAATTAGCAACTTATTGGCGGATGTTCTTCCTGCTGCTACCGATCGTGATAGGGCACGCGTCTCAATTGTGTCTCCCTGTGCAGATCAGCAAAGGGATATCATCGCGCTGCTGGGCTATACGCCACGGTCTGGACATCAACTTACAGCCTGCGTGCCAGTCCCATGTGTTTCGATATAGCCTGTGTCACTCATTTTGAGATTTGCCATTTCGTACGTCTCCCGGATGAGGTCCTCCTGCGCTTCCGCGCTGGGCGACGTGAAGGACGTGGATCTTCCGCCATCTTGGTTGCAAGCCGAGGCGCAAATGACGGCACGAACGTTTTCTCTGCCATCAACACACTGGCTTGCTCGTCTGAGTATGATGGCAGCTATGCCTTCACCACGACCTGGCAATAGTGAGCTTTTGAACGTGACTCTAGTCCTCACCGAGCCAAACTAACCGTATCCATCAGCTGCCGCATCGAATGACTTGGATTTGCCGTCTGGCGACAGAAAGCCTTGGGCGCCAAAAAACATGAAGACTTCTGGACTCAACATGAGGTTGCATCCGCCAACGATTGCAACATCGCATTCTCCATTTCTGATGCTCTGACATGCCAGGTGAAGTGCAACCAAACTCGACGAGCAGGCTGTGTCAATGACCAAACTGGGACCTTGGAGGTTCCAAATCCACGAAATGCGATTTGCAAGCGATGTGGCTTGTAGTCCAGTTGCAGACAGCGCTGGGGCTCTATGGAGGACAAATCATCAGTTCAGTGCGCTTCCCAGTGCGTCGGAATCGAATGCACCGTTGGTTTTCTTAGACTCCTCACACTCTTGGTCGATGTCGGTGCATCGCTGGCGAAACCCTTCTCTGAGATTGCCAGAAATGCATCACCATCGATCTAGAACTGCGGACAGCTATTCCATTTTTGTCGACTCTCCAGGGTGGATCGTTTTGACGCCAAAACTCACCTATCCGGATCTCTGTAGATGAGATTCTTGTAGTCAGACGTAAAATGCCCCATGAAAACTCCCGTTCTTGTGCCAGATATGCTCTCCGGCGATAATCCAGCGGATTCAAGGGCTTCAAACGATACCTCAAGCATGAGTCTATGCTGAGGATCCATTGACGCCGCCTCAGTCGCCGAGATGCCAAAAAAGGCTGCGTCGAAATGGGACACATCTTCTTCGAGAAAATGAGCTCCCTCAATGTGCTTGGAGCCATCGGTCCAATATGCTTCGGACGCAAACCGGTCTGCCGGAATCGTAGACCATGCAGCTGTGCAAGTCTGTCAGTGGGGCTTCTGTCAACGGCACTTCGCACCCTGCTTACACTCTCCTCGACATAAGGACTTCCAGAAGGATGATATGCTGGAACCTTTGCCTGGGAATCTGCAGGACAAGCCCGTAATGGCCACTGCAAGAGAGTCCATGATGATTGTCTCAAAGAGCAAAAGAACAGTTAATCGACTTGAGTTCCTGAACTGACTTCGTGGGCAGAGTTGAGCTTATGAACCAAACATAAGTTTACGCGATCCCCCTGTCATCTCCTTCTCAACCACGCTGGACGATGAAGGTTCTGACATCCAAATGAAAAGAAGGGCGATGATGATGCCTATGGCCGTAGCGGTATACTACACAGTACGTCAGAAGGAAATATCTGGGTTTCGTAGACTGTGTGGAAATCCGACCTGCTGTGGTTGCATGGCTGTTAGTTATTAGCGTTTGATCAACGCATGTATCCTTCATCAGGCGTGTCAACTATCCGCGCCGGGAACGAGTAAGCCCAGGACGAGTAGGCGGGAGATTAAATTATCCGCCGTCGGACAGCAGCGTAAATTCTGGCATCCAGCGCATTGCTCGGCAGTATCGGCGGGAGAAAATAATCTCTATATAATTATCCTAATTAGGAAGTATGTACCCACTTATATACTAGCGCGGTGTTTTACAGGGGTTAAGACAAGGGGATGAGTCGGTCTCGGTATACTCCGTACTTGGAAGCTACTGTGTAAGCGAGAGGGCTACAGAATAGCAGTCCCCGGTTCCCCTGGGACTGACTATGGAGGAATCCGAATCGTAGTCGTATACAAATTCTGATCGTCGTCGCAGTCGTATTGTTGATTCGGCTTTCGTGTACACGTGAAATGAAATGAATGAAATGAAGTAACTGCTTTGTATTAATGTCTATTTGATATTGTTTTTTCGAAAGAACTATGTGTCTCTTTCGTATAGAGACTGCGGACCCCTGTTATATACCTAGGCCGAGGTATTATACGAGGAATCTATACTAGAGGTATTTTTTAAATAGGTAAGAACCCGCTAAAAATATACTTATAATATATAAGATTATAGTGTTCCTCTATAGTTACCCTTCTTTCTCCGGTAATAACTATAATGCCTTATCTAGCTATATTCGCGCGAAAATAATAAAATATTCCAACCTAGCTAATTATAATAGTATATTCGCGCGAGGCTATCCTATTACCTATATATAGCCGTAGATTATTTAGTATTCTGACTTTTATAACCTATAGGATACCCGGTAGAGTCGTGTAATTAGCTTTCTTAAAGCTACGGGTCTATATTATACCCGTAGTTAATATTTAATAAGCTCTAACTAAGACTTATCTTTCTCTTTTATATTCCCCTAAACTATAACTACTACGGCCTCTAAACTTAACTTAATTCCAACTTCTAACTTCCTTAGTTGTCGTATAATTACTAACTATACTAGTTTAGCTTACGCTTATTATATATATTAGTCCTACGGAGCCCGTTATAAGTATAGGTCTTAATAGTAGTCTAGATAGGTCGTAGGTTCCTTAAACTCTTCATACGAGAATGCTGGATAATAAATACTAGATAATAAGGATTTTATTTATACGGTAGAAGTCTATATAAGAGATAGCTATCGTGCGAATATAAAAGAGATCTAAATATAAGCAACGACACAATTCCCCTTACTATTCTTTGAAAAAATGAAAACTTTCCGTGTAAAGTAAGCAAAAAAAAAAAACAGTAAAATAAAATAAGATCTAGAAAAATGAGAGTTATAAGGAAATTATACGAATATACTACGAAAGTATTTCGGTATCTTTAGATCGGTCTATAAAAGCCTCTACTCGTACGAGTAGCTTATTTATTAAGATTAGCTTTTCTAGAGCGTTATTAGGCTTACTTTTTATAAATAGGTCGGCCGGATTATCCCTTCTATTAATACGGCGAAGATATAAGATCTCTCTATTTTCGTACGATTCGCGAATAGCTATAATATCGATTATAAGTCTCTTTTCGTTAGTTGTTCCTAGTCGTACGAGATAGTCGTAGAGGGATTTAGAGTCCGTATAAATAACGAGCGGGATTACCGGTAGTCTAAGGTATTCTATAACCTATTAGAGTGTCGTATAAATAGTAATAGCGCTATTAAAACCTACTACTATTCCGTAGAGCTCGCTCCTAAGTATACTCCGTATAACTCTTTTATATTTAGTCGAGCTCTAGTAAATAATATTACCCTTAATCTTAAAATCCGTATCCGTGCGAGAGGTCTCTTACGTAAGAACAATTATAAAACCTAGCTAAGAGGTTAAGTCTTTATTATTTACGAAAGATCTATCCGTAAAGATAAAGAGTTTATATCGTACGAGGTCTAATAGGATATACCTNCCTTTCTTTCGCGCCGCTTTAACGTATATATTAATATTAAGTTGTACGTAAGCTATCGCTCGATTAAATATATCTTTAAATATATTGATAAAGGACCCGACTAAGTAACTATTCGTATAAAGCGCGTAGAAGCGCTCGTACGAGCCGAGAACCCTAATCTAGTAGGGTAAGATAAGATCTAAGAATTTGTTAACTCTCGCTATATTACTATAAACGAGGCGTACTAGAGGATCTAAGAGCTCCCTATATATAGGCGTATAGTTACGTATATCTCTTTAGTCCCCTATCTTGAAGGCTAATAGTTTATATCCGTCCTTATAGATAGAGAACTAGCTACGTAGGAAGAGAGGATTAATAAGGATACTACGCTTACTAGTTACTTTACGTAGAATACTATAAATTCCTCCTATACTATCTTCTACTAAAAGTTTCCTGGGACGTATATTTAGATTAAGCGGAGGTATATTTAGACCCCTTATAAGACTAGAAAGCGTATTATAAGCTATATAACGTTTATTCGTACAACCGTAGGCGAGCTCTTCTATCTATACCTTCTACTTATAAATTTTAGGGGTTAGAAGTCCTTCCTTAACGCGCGTATTATTAATAGCGTCGCGTACGTAACCTATAAGCAAGCTTACTACGCTATAGTTCTTATTAATAATAATACGGAGTAGGCTAAGTATATTTATAAGGTAAGCGAGATAAGTATACCTAATACTATTCGTTATCTACTTCTAGATATTATCCTTTAATACTAGCCTCTTAACCCGTAGGTACTCTAGGACGAATTTAGCGAGAAGCTTTACGAGGCTTATAAGGGTAGGTAACGGGATAACTAGAATATCTATAAGCCTACGCGCGAGTAATATAATAATCTTAGTCTTACTCTCTTTTAGTAGCTTCTAGAGTACTATAGGTCTTCGCTTAAAGTAGTTAATATATATACGCCTTCTAGCGAGTTTAGTACGGGTATGGAACCTAGCGTAAATCGCCTAATTCGCGAGTAGATAGAATATAATCTTAATACGTAAGTATAGATTGCGTAATGTAATCTTAATTCTATAAGCTATAAGTAGAAGGTAATCTACCGTATTATTACGTAAGACGTCGTATAGCAAAATAGTAGTCTCTTCTTTTTAGAAGGCTATAGAGGGATAGGGAAAATATATATATAGAATATAGTCCTTACTTACTTATATTCGTAAGANCGTCAATACCCACCTACCAGCCTATAGGTATCTTGGTAAGCATACCAACAGCTTACTATCCTCGTAAAGCCTCTACCCTTTTACTTTAAGTTACTACTATAAACGCGGTAGAATCCTAGTATAATTCGCTAAAAAAGCGCTTAGTTAGTATACGTCAAGCGGCTACCCTTTACTTACTTAAAGGCGCTATGATTATATTAACTACGATTACCGCAGAATAGGATTCTAGGAGGGCTAAACGAGAGACTAAGTTTCGTATAAAGTATATATCTAAAGCCCGAACCTGGCCTTAGATTCGCTACTTTCCTTACTACCTTTAGAAGCTTATTATTAAGGAATTAGATATCGCTAGGGCCCTTAAGGTAAATAACGTTAAACCGCGCCGCTTTAAGGATTGCCTTATATATAACTATAAGTTTTATAGACGATATTAGGCTCTATACGCTCACCTTTAGTAGCGTAAACTAATATTTAGCTACTTTAGTAACGAGGATTAGCAGGACTTTAAGTATAAGTTTAAGGAAGTCGAAATAGAGATTTACGAGGTTTAGTATATAGAGATTATCTAGAGACTCCTAAATAAAGTAGTTACTAAAGTAGAAGCTTAAGGATTACGCGCCCGGGACTATATTGATCGCTTAAAGTCACGTTAGTACGAGATTCTAGTAGAATCTAAGTAACTTAAGCCTTACCTCTAGGCCTAGGTACGCGATAACTAGATAAACGGTATAATAGGGGCCCTAGGGCCCTTTATAAGGGGCTATACCCGCGATTTTTTAGTAGAGGAGCCTACTATTCCTAGTATAGACCCTAGTAATATACTGGAATATATACCTCGAGGTAAGACCTAGCTAGAGGAGCCTCTCGCGGCGGCGGCGATGTTTAACGTTACTATTTCAGAGGATCCTCTGCCTTATAAGGCTGGTAAGGCTATATACGAGGATTCTAAAGGCTTAGAGAGTAACGGAGATACCGTTTATAGCGAGGACTTTAAGGATAATAATCTACTTAAGTAGCTAAAACCTTACTACTAAAGAATCTCGCGATAGCGACTTATATATATAAGTCTCTAACTTTATTTCGGTATATAAACTTTTATACTCGGATATACGAGTCTCCGTGCCGAAATCTGCACGCCAAGTTTTGGTGGCGGGACGGTAATTACACCGAGATGGCCGACACACGTGTCGCTGGCAGAAAATAATGCGGCCAGTGCGTTGCGGCCAGTTGAGCTGCACCCGCTTTTGGGAAAAAAGGGTTATTACTTGGCTCGTGAAACGTATAACCCGGTTGCGGTTGCGGCTGCCTGCTCATTTCTTTTGTCTGTTTGGCAGGCACCCTGGAATATATGACGTCGAGCTGCACTTTTTATATTCAGTTCCTTGGATCAGAGCAACAGCTAACAGGAAACGTCTACTCCGTAGAGCAAACACCATCTCCTCCCTGCATACCACAGTCTCTCAGCCTCAACCAGTCTCACTATCTCAATCCTCTATTCATCCTTCGACTCTGCATACACCACACCATAAACCACCCCCTCTCCAAGGACTCCCGCAATGCCCGTCTTTGTGGTTTCCCTGTAGGTTCTCCCCCACCACCACCACCAGCACCAGATAAGAGCTTGATATGAACAAGACTAACTCTGCATAGCTTCCTCCCGCACACGGTCGACTTTCATGACCTCCCCACTCCCGCCCGCCGCCCGAGTCCTCCAGCTCGTATCGAGAGCCACAGCAGGAAGGGTTCCTTGACTGGCCCCGTCAGTCTCTTCCCGCAAGCAACTCCACCACGAACTCCAGCTGCCATCGACGACCCAGGGGAGTTCTTCTCCCAGATACAGCCCAGTGCTGCTACCCACTTCTTGAAACCTAATGACCCCCGAACCCTCGTTCGAAGCGACACCCATCTGCCAGAATGGGGTAGAGGACTGTTCTTTAACCAGCCACATTCTCGCGCCGATAAGCTACCACCCTCCTTGGTCTTGGGTTATGGACAATCACCTCCACAAAGCGAAGATCGGATGCCACGAAAGTCATACAAGAGATTCTCGAAGAATGCCAATTCACGGGCCAAGTCCAGAAATCGGTCCAAGAGCACAGACAAGCATTCGTGGGGTCAATCGTGGACTGTTGAGGTCGCCGAACAAGGTAATGGAGGCCTGGCCAACGCTGTGAGAGCTGCTCAGCGGGAAGGTACCGTCGAGGATGTTATCTGGCTGGGAACTGTCGGGTTTCCAACTGATTCGCTACCTGAAACCACCAGAGAAGATATCAGCTCCAAACTAGAGTCCGAATATGATTGTGTCTCCGTGTTTGTCACCGACAGCGACCTCGATGGACACTACTCGCACTACTGCAAGACCATTCTATGGCCTGTCTTCCATTACCAGATCCCGGACCACCCCAAGAGCAAGGCGTACGAAGACCACAGCTGGAAATTCTATGTCAATCTCAATCAAGCCTTCGCAGACAAGATCGTTCAAGAATACAAGCGAGGCGACATCATATGGATCCACGACTATCATCTTCTGCTTGTCCCCAAAATGGTTCGCGACAAGCTTCCCGACGCTCAGATTGGCTTCTTCTTGCATACGGCATTCCCATCCTCCGAAGTCTTCAGATGTTTGTCTGTTCGCAAACAACTTCTGGAGGGTATGCTCGGTGCGAACCTCGTCGCTTTTCAAAGTTCTGAGTACCAGGAACACTTCCTCACCACGTGCAGCCGCCTATTGACCGTCGAAGCCACCTCCCAGGGTGTCCAGCTCGAAGATCACTTTGTCCATGTTACATCCCGCCCTATTGGTATTGATCCTGTCGGACTCAACGAAGCGCGCGAGGAACCAGACGTAGAGGATTGGATTAAAGTGATGAAGGAACGCTACAAGGACAAGTATCTGATTGTTGCCCGAGACAAACTCGACAATATCCGCGGCGTGCGCCAGAAGCTGCTTGGTTATGAGCTCTTTTTGAACAAGTACCCGGAGTGGCGTGAGAAAGTCGTTCTTATTCAGGTAGCAACATCATCCCCTGACAATTCCGACCTCTCCATGCATGTTTCCGACATTGTCACACGCATCGATTCGCAGTACTCGACACTTGCACATCAACCACTTATATTGCTCCGCCAGGACATCTCATTCTCCCAATACATTGCTCTGTTATCTGTCGCCGATTTGCTCATGATCACCTCATTGCGTGAAGGTATGAACCTGACTTGCCACGAGTTCATTGTCTGCCAAGATGGGAGATTGGGCGACAAGAAGCATGGACCTGTCATTCTTTCCGAATTCACTGGTTCATCGGCCATCTTCAAGGGAGCTGACTTGAGCGTCAATCCATGGGACTACCAACAGATGGCCACTATGATCAAGGAGGCACTAGAAATGAAGGATGAAGTGAGAAAATCGCGATACGACAAGATGAGTGCTGTTGTCCACCACAATACTGGCAATTTCTGGGTCAATGCACTCACAGAAGACCTTAAAAAAGCATTTGAGGAAGATTGCAAACGCGACACGATGGCTATACCTCGTCTCAGCGTGAGCAGTTTGAGTGAGAAATACAGCAAGGCTGAATCTCGCGTGTTCATTCTTGATTATGAAGGCACACTAGCGAGCTTCAGCGCGCCTCAAAGTATTCACCTCAACAGTCCTCAGCGTGTGGTTGTCGCTCTCAATGAATTGCTCGATGACAGCCGCAACACCGTCTATCTCATGTCTGGTCGTATGCCTGAACAATTGGAAAAAATCTTTGAACGAGTCCCAGGTCTTGGCCTCATAGCAGAGAGTGGCTGTTTTATGCGGTATGCTGGTGTGGCAGCGTGGGAAACTTTTGCCGACTTGCAAAAGACGGCCGACTGGAAGGCGTCTGTCAAGACCATCCTCCAATACTACCAGGAGCGAATTGAGGGCAGCACAATTGAAGAACGTCATTCCCGGCTTATTCTTCACTACAGCAAGGCCGAGGACAAGGACCTTACCAACCGCCTGATACCGGAATGCGCCAACCACATCAACGAGGCTTGTGAAATGCAGAAGGTTCGCGCTGTTCCACATAATACGGATAGGATGCTGGTGGTTGGGCCACTCGAGTGGCAGAAAGATGGTGCTGCCAAACATATATTCGAAAAGATAATCGAGCAGGCGAAAGAGAAGGGTACGAAAGTTCCCGACTTCCTGTTCGTCGCTGGCGATGACCGCGAAGATGAAGTTGTCTTCCAATGGGCCAATGAACTGGGCGAGGAGAAAGTGAAGAATGTCACGACTGTGAGTGTGGGAAAGCGAAACACTCAGGCTATGGCTACGTTGACTCAAGGAACCAGTGGTATGTTTTGGCCCACGTTCTTCTTATTGATTATTTTTACTAAAGATTGTCTAGGTCTCCTTTCTGTTCTCCAAAAGCTTGCGAAGATACGTTGAGACGAGTAATGAATATATGGCATGAGAGCGATGGTGTTGGTTGGCGTTGCTTTAGACGGGTCCTTCCCTCTTCCTTTCCCCTTATGCATTATGATTACGATTGAGAATACCCATATCCTTCTCCCCGACCTGAGCGGTTGTATATGTAGAATTACTAGTTTTGAAACTAAAAATCCGATCCTAGGTTTTTTTTGCCGCATTCGGTTGATCGCTTGACGTTTGAGCATGTGTGGAAGGTGATTCACGTAGTCTTGTAATCCGTGAGCAACATGACATTCATGACTATTCGTTGCATAGCATCCAGGGTCTTTTCTAGCCGTGACGTAATTGCGTTGGAAATGTAAACTTGAAGGATGGATGCTCGTACGTCATACTTACCCTCTTGTGGGTTACTTACCGTCTTATGGGACTTCGAAATGATTACGGATGTTCTCATGAGATGAAGTCTCCCCTGTCGTTGATAGCAGATGTCCATTTTTGGTAGCTAACGTTTTTGTCATGGACCATATGAGGTGAAGGCACCTGCAGAGCTCATGTCATACTGGAGAACTATGTCATACTTAGGTGCCTCAGGGGAGAACAGCGTTTGGATCTTGTATCTCTTTGTGTTGTTATGGGGGAAATAAAACCCTTGGCAATTCCCATTGATGGCCTGGACAGGAGGTTCGTTCGGCATAGAAGTTGTGGACTGGTTTTTAGATTTGATATCACATTGTATTAGCTGTTATCGATTGGTTGATGGTGTTGGGCGAGCAGAGTTTTGAGCAGTTGGATATTTTCGATTGGGCAATTTGTGAATTGTAAACACCATCTAAGCAGCCTCTACAATAGATTCGATCTGAGCGAATGGTACTGTGTTATGAGCCGGCACGTTTCTTGCCCAACACTTGAGACAACATCTCGTTCATGTTTGTGTTTTGATGAGTGTTGACAATGGGTTTCCAGGGGTATAAATAGCTAACGTCTGCTCTTGACGTGCATCTTTCTACAAACAACAATTCTTACCATGGCTTCAGCCACCACTTTCGATGCTGTCAGCCAGAAGTTGGTACACATTACTAAAGAGGCCAGTCTTTCCCACTGCCTAACTACCCGATGCTAATCGAGTTACAGATCAAAACACTGGAGGACGATGTCCATCAATTGTGTTTCTACGCCCGACCGCAACCTGCTCAGCTTGACAATATTGAATCGAAGATAGCCGATCTCGAGGACCAATTCGCCAAACTCAAGCTAGAGTTGGAGGTACTTGGCGGCAGTGAACTGGGACAGATGCTGCTCGACTTGATAGAGGAACAAAAAGTCAAATTGGAGTCAGAGACGTGCAGTTACGCGTCCCTTCGTGAGGGTCATATGAGATTATGCACTGCAGACTGGCAGGTATCGCGGCTGGTTGAAAAGGTAAGAAACGCCACCTCCGCCCGGCTTGGGAATATCGTACAAACTGATGAATGTTAGTTCTCATCAATCGGACTAGCTGTGAAGGAGCTCGACGATAACATTACTTCGAATCCTACTCAACCACAACCCCTCATCCAGGTTCTGGACGACCGGCAAAAGGAAGCGCGCACTGAACTTCAACGTCTCGTAAACAAACTCTCACAACCGGTGTATTCCGCCCTCTTCGATGAGTTCAACCGAGCCATACTCAACCTCTGGGATATATCGCATGCAATTGAAAAGAAGTTGAGCAAGCTCACCGGCAAACCCATCGTTCAGCCGCCTCCACCAGCAAATAATATCAGCCCGTTTCAACGCCACCACCACAGTCTTGCCGATCTTGTAGACCTTCGATTGGACATCCTGAAAGCCGTTAGTGAGAAAGAGCTCGCGAAGACTATACACCTTTATATCGATGCGCTCGAGGTCCGTGCCCATGTCATTTTAATGCGGGAAGCTGATAGTAAGGAGAAATGGAATGAGCAGTGCCAGGCCAGAATCCAACTGGGCAACTTCAGGAAGTATCTGGAACGATATGAAGAACGCGTTGATCAGGGCCGGGACCAGCTTCTATGCCTGGGTCAATGGTTCGAGGACGTGGTTCAAAAGGGAGTGGAAGACGGACACCAAGTGCATCATCTCAAGCCCGAATTGGGAAAGTGGAGCAGCTTAGCGACAGAGCCCGCTCGCGACGACAATACCGAGGAGATTTTAGATCTAGCCAGCATAGGCGCATTCCGTCCACCGGGACAGTCCATTTCCGATGGTCTAGAGTGGCAAAGACCTTCCCTTGATCTCATTCGACGAAACATAACCAAAGACATCGCGCCAGGACATGTCCGAGACGCGATGCTCACCCATATCTCCACATTCGAGAAACTGGCCGGTGCAGTTGAAAAGCGCGACGAGCTATTCTACACTCGATGGCTCACCGAGACAAGAAATAACGAGCGACGCAAGCACGAGCTTGACGACTACGAGAAAGAGCTTGTTGGACGCGGAAAGATTGACTATTTGAATAAAACCGATTTCAACAACCATGTCGACAAACACAATACCCGGGTCGTAAAGAAATGGTCGGATCTTTGCGCTCGGGAAGCGGCTGTATCGCGTCGGGAAGCTGCAGCACAGTTCGGCTGTCAAATATTGTAGCTGGTGACATGATTTCTTGGAGGACCATTATGAAGGATGAGAATAGTTCTTATACTGGCCAGTATAATATCTAGAAAGTTGGAGGCGAATCAATGGTCAGTGTATAGTAGCTTAGCGAGCTAGAGCGTTTCGAATTCCATACTTACATGGAATGTCTTCCTCCCCAACGAGAGGCGTCGACTCATGAGCCGCACTGGGGCATTGATTAGTCGGAGCTAATGACAAAGATCGAGAAGGCAATCGTCCAAACTTCAACTGCTCAAGTGTCTATCTATCATTCAATTCAACCCCAAGCCCAATGGGTCTTTGATCTCTTGACCCAAGTGGTTCAACAGGACTACCAGCTTCTCCGCCTTCAGATCTAGGCATGCCACTGTTTCCGAGTCTAAGCCTTCCCATTCCCGTCTTGACTGTTAACCAGTTGCCAACCTTGTTTATCATATCCCACATCTTTGCACCACTTTTCTCAAATCCTTCGCCCAACCCAGCTCCTTCTTGTCTCGGATGTTCGGCCGCTTCCACCTGGAATTGGTACTTGAGACAGTCTTTCACAGTGACCAAGCCCATGAGTTTGCCACGATACTCACAGATAACAACGCGGGGCCCCATTTTCTTGAACAATTCCATCACCGTTTCTAATGGGAGGCGAGGGTGTACGGTGAGCGGTGTTTGGTCGATGAAGCGAGAGAAATCGATCGATGTTTGGCCTGCCGTAGCTGGCATAGTATCAAACGTTACTGATGGTGCGAGAGATGATGGCGTTGTCGCAGAGTGCGTAGATGTGGGAGCTGCGAAAAAACATTTCGCATCTCCGGAGACGACGCCTTCTCTTTTCATTCTCTCGATGGCGTATCGGAGTTCTGTGCGCCCAATGTAGCCAACCAAGATTTTGTTTTGGAGATTCTCAACGATGGGATAACCCTGAAATTTGTTCTCTGCAAGATTGAGTTCGAGCTCAGAAAGGGTGAGGCCATGCGTGGGTAGAGGGGTGACGGAAGTGGTCATGACTTGCGAGACTGGAACACCAAAAGAGTGATCTTCTTTGTTGTCCAAGAAAGGAAAGCCATTGAACCAAATCACACGATCAGCTATACCACCTTTTCCAAAACGGTCACTGACAGCTTTGGTCACTCCAACAACGATCTACGCTGATTAGCACACGTGATACTCAGCAAAAGTATTGCGACTTACCATGGTCGGAAGAATATAAGTCAACGCGCCAGTCAGCTCAAACATGATGACTACGACTGAGACCGTGATGTGCATTATCCCACTTAGAGCTGCACCAGCACCCAAGAATGCGTACGTACCGGGCGTAATGCACGGCACGTCTGGGGCGCAAGCGGAAAAGAACTGCGAGTTGGGGTAGGACTCATGAAGTGCTTGGACAAATATGCCAACCATGCGTCCGAACGAAGCTCCAATAGCCATGGATGGAACAAAGATACCAGCGGGGACTTTGCAGCCATATGACAGAATGACGAACAGTGTACGGATGACTGTCGCCAATGACAGCGATAATATGAGCGACCAACGGTTTTTCGCTTCGCACAACTCATCATAGTCGTAATCTCCTTCGCATTCTCGAAAAAGGATTTCCATCATTTCAGTCATATCGATTCGTAAGAAGGCGTTGGGATAACAAACAACCGCTGTGATTGCTGCCAGTGTCATTGCCTCCGTGATTGGATACTGGGAAAGGTATTTCTTCCGGAAGACCTGCATTCGCAAATGCCACTTCATGACGAAAGCTCCATACAGTCCACCAAAAATGCCGAGGATGATGTAAAATATGATTTCGAAAAAATGCCAGGTTCTATCGTAGCGAACTTGGAACATGACAAGTTGTCCGGTTCTGAATGGATTCATGGCAGCGAGGACAGAGGTCGCAACCAGGGCGCAGAAGTAACTGCGCCACATGGTTTTCAGGGGAAAGTAGTTGGACATTTCCTCGAGCGAAAAGAGGACTCCTCCAATGGGGCTGCCGAAGGCGACAGCTACACCAGCGGCAGCAGATGCACTGAGAATCTCGCGAGTCTTGGAGGCGTCGCGACGGTATTTGTCGAAGAACTTCGAGATGACGTTACCAGTGGCTACAGCAAAGTGCACACTGGGTCCTTCTTTTCCCACCGACAAGCCGGAACTAATTGCGAGAGGCAATCCAATTGATTTGATAAGTAGCACCCACGGACCGAGAAATCCCTTCATGATGAAGCCTGCGATAATGCATTTGATCTCGGATATTCCAGATCCAGCGGCGTAGGGGGCGAAGGTCTTGACGAGTCGAGCAGAAGTAAAGGCGAACAAGGCGGCAAAGACGATGTATAGGAAGTAGTTCAGAGGCCAGAAGCCAGTCCAGCGCTTGAACTCAGGGCAGGTCTCAGCTCCCCAGCAACAGAAGCTCTCGTTCAGATAAAAGGCCGTTGTGCAATATCCCAACTTCATGTCGGATAGCCATTCAGTGACGATATTGAGGAATGCCGAATTGAGACCAATGGCGATTCCCACCAAGGTCACGACTATCCAAGCTTGCCCGGCATCGTAGGTATCCCATGCTTTCCTTCTCCAGCCGTATTTCCCATTCTGCTCAAAGAAGCCGACCTTCTCTTGTCTCCGGGCTTTCCTCCTGGCTTGCGTGCGCGCAGCATCTTGCACCCAATCTGAACGGGTTGGTTAACGTGGTTGGGCGACGTTTGAATCGTGGCATGTACCTATAGTCGTAAAGTCCTGAGTACATCAATGTCAGTGCCCAATCCACAATGGCGAACATCCTTATTCCGTACCTCATATCTCTTGATCTCATCAATCTCCTCGGATATGGCTTGTTGCGCTTCCTCTGCGGCAGCATCGTTGCCTTCCTCCGCATCGGAAACGGCTGACCACTGACGGGTGAGGGATCGCATAGAAGGAGTCCATGATGCAGCACGCTGTAAGCCAGTAGAATTCGAGGTCGCGTTCATCTCATCGTGAAAATAGAGGGTGAGAATGGTACAAAGGCTGAAAACCAGTCCCGGATCGACCTCTTCACTCATGCAAGTAATTGGGGTCCCTGACGGCCACCAGCACGTGCAAGGCCAAGCGGGCCACCACTGCAGTCGCAACCTCTCCAGTCGCGTCCAAACCCTTTCAGTCTTCACCTCCAACGCGTTATCAACTTCGTCCACTGCCATTATGCCTTACAACAATACGCCCATCGAGCCGCCAAAGGAGTACTCAGGAGCCGTGTCTCTGCCTTGTAAGTCACCAGATATCTCCTCCAGCTTTCCATATGCCCTCCAATGGGGCCTCCTAGCTTTCTTGTACACCTTGTTTTCTTGACTCTGTCATTTACTTTTTTTTTCTTAACACGGTTATCTATCTCGTTTCCTTCTATCTTTTCTGCTTCTCTTATTAATCCGTCACTGAATTTGGCCATCTGCCCCCTTTTCCTTCGAAACATTCATGTCCACGACTATGTTCGGCCTCTTGTGCTCTCCTTGTCATTCAAGCCTTGTTGACGTACTCTGTCTCGGCTGGTCGGTCGGGTCTAGACTTCAGCCTTGCAATGCCTTTTCTATGTCTCTTTGACACATCGAATATTTCACTTTGCCTATGAAGGGACAAATCCCAAACTGACCATCCCAGTGGCACGCGTTAAAAAGATCGTTCATGCCGATGACGAAATACAGAACTGCTCCAACAATGCGGCCTTTGTTATCACGATTGCAACTGAGATGTTCATCCAACATCTGGTCGAGAAGACGCACGAGATCATCAAAGCCGAGAAGAGACCACGAAGAAATGTTCAATATGCCGACGTGGGTATGTAACACCTGCTATTACCACTTCCGAATCTCGCTGATGTCCTACAGCAAATACAGTCGCCCGTCTTGACCAGCTTGAGTTCCTTTCTGATGTAGTGCCTCGGACCACGACGTATTCCAAGTACCAGGCACAACAGAAACGTAAAGCTGAAGCGGAGGCCAAAGCAGCATCAGGAGATCATACTCGATCTCCAACACAGCCCTCAGAAATTACTACACCGTCGATAACACAAGCATCAAATCCGCCGCCTCAGCCAATATTTACCAACGGCGGTCCTTTTGCTGCTAATGGCCATCATCCTCATACCCCTCATCCACCGCAACAGATGCAACACCCCCAACAACTGCAACCTGTTCCTTTGCCAGGCCAGCCACAGTACATTGGACAACCTCAACCACAGTATGCTGGCCCCTCAGGTGCTCGTGTCTACTTCAACAACGAGGACGACCCTAGTCAAATGGATGTAGACCGTCCAGCTAGTGCCGGCCGGCACCCTGTACCATCGACTTTGGACATGCTAGAGCGCGCTCGTGCTGCTCAAGCTAGAGCTGGGCCTCCCTCTCAGAGCCCGGCAACGCCGCAATATTATGCTGGACCACCTCAGCCAGGTCAACCTCAATATCTCCAACCAGGGCAACAACATCAGCCTCCACCACCAACTCAGCCTCAATCTCAACCACAATCATTTGGCGCAACGGTCAACGGCCGTGGCAAGAATTCCGACGAGAAGTCATAGTCTTATTGCGTTTTGAGTTTGAGAATGATGCTGGTGGAGTCTTAGTATTGGTCATGGTCAATCGAGCACATCTCGGCCGCAGTCTCTCCAAATAGAAGCGCGTACTATGGCCCGATAAGGAACATTTGATCTCACGAGTCATGATCCTGCTCTTGTATCAGTGCTCTGGCAACATAATAGCTGACGATCGGTCTTCAGTCCTGGTAGTTTTGTCGAATTTGCACGAAGCCACGAAAAAACTGATATCTAACGAAACAAGAATTTTCGAAACATTCTGGACAAGACCTTGCTTGGAAACGCTGTTTGAATTCAAGATTGACAAAAGTCACGGGATAACTCATTGGAATATTCCTGAGGTCCTGTCAATCATAAGCCCCCTTCGCACCAGAATGTCACGAGTCCTTATGCCTGCGAAGTGTTTAGGATTTGGAAAGAGGTGTCATGTATGTATCAAAAACATCAGTAACTCACAGCTCATGCTCGTATTTGGGAGGGAGACGTGAATGAGCAGCGTCTTCAAGACTTGGTTAGTGCTGTAGCGTTTAATTGCGATCAATTGCAATCAATCGTCGATATATCAAATCAGAAGCACTATATTTTTGAAAACCAGTGAGCATTCCAAACATGGTGGTTGAAGGGTAGAACGACAGGCTTATCGATTTAAGGCTACTATAAAGATACAAATCTATTATACTAGTCTCGGATCTATTTAGTTACGTATAGCTTCCTACCCTTCTTTCCCTTTTCCTTCCTCTTAGATCTTTAACTACTGCTTCGCTAATATCTAGCTTTACTATGTTGTCGGTAGTAAGTAGTCTAGACCTATTACTACCTCTACTTCTACTTCTATTCCTTCTCGTTGGAGAACTTCAATTCCTCCGTCTTATTATTATTAGCTCAATTCTCTAGCCTTGCCCCTCCTCCTCCTCGGTATAAAAGAGCTTCTATGCTTCAGCCAAGACTTCTTGCTCCTTCTACCAGTAAGCTGCACAAGCATTAAGATCTTTTCGAAAAATAGCGAGGAGCTCTTCTATCTTTTTACTAGTATCAAGTACTGTCGTCTCTTCGCGAGCTACTCTCCAAAAGTATTCTGCTCCTTGGTGGTAGGCCTAAGATAGTCAGCCGGTAAACAAAGTACAAGATTGGTTTGAGACATGCCTCAGCTTCATCCCGTTTATCAGAAGCATATGCAGTCAGCATGCCTGTCTTCATGGCGTAGAATCGAGAAAGGGTCATGTCAGATAGAAGATACTTGGCTTTTTCGATACATGCATCGTAGTCCCAGTTATCGAAGAGGGGTTTTGCTTCCTTGAATCGTATGGCGTAAAGGCTTTCGGGATTTTCGTGTGTCTTCGTCATGGTTAGAGAGTGAACAATCGAATGGTCGGTGGAGCGGGCGATGAGTGCTCTACTTGTGGCATCGGAGTTTGTGCAGGTGCAAGAGAACTTGAACTGAAAGAGTAACTGTGCTAGGGTGCTTAATCACGTATTTCTACGTGTTTTGTCATCACAACGCGATGGATCCACAACACCGCAACCACAATCAATCAACGTAACCGTGCCACTCCCTCGTTCCTCGGTGACACTACCCTCACTATTGTTATTTCAACAATATCATTTGTATCTTGGTGCGCTTTTTCCCGAGAGGTGCATATCTCGCTGGCAAAACACGGGGGCGATGGGTGAGAAACTTCTGACATATGTCATGCGATGGAATCTCGAAAGGGTCTTATCATATGATTTTAGGAAATACGTCCTTGTGCAACCACCAACGCACTGCATATCTTCTCAAAACCACAGTATTCTCGTTTGTCCCGGAATATCATCGGCACTCATATTTGACTGTAATTGCTGCTTGGGCGTGGTCATCCTACTGCAGTAATACGGCTCTTCACCGGGAAAGTGCAGGCGTGGACCATTCATCTCCCATGTTGACTCAGTATAATGTCGCCGCAATCCTGACCAGCGTTAAGTCTCTGATATGACGATGAACAGTTTGATCAGTCGTTCAGTATGATCTTGTAGTTTCCGCTTACCATTCTATGAGACGCAATACTCGGACGCGACCAGAGTAATCGGCGTAGCTTTACAACAATGACTTTTCTTCCTTGTGCCACAGTTTCCCGCTGCGCACTCGTTGTACCCAAGGATTTCGCACTGTTGTTATGTATTAGTATAAGTGTTCAATTTGTGTCAACATCAATGTCGGGATCGAGTAATTACAGAGATATAAATCGAGTTTACTGCCCCTTGTCTGCAGTTCGCAGGTGGGTCTTTACAAAACTCGGCGTTGCTGAGGGAGGAGAAATTGAGGAGAGCTGCGAAGACGAGGTAGGTCCATTGCATTGTTACTTGTAAGTTTGAGAAGATTGATAGGCAAACGGTTTGAGTGAGGGCTGCTGCAGAGGTGACCAGCGCACATATAAGTATGTCCCCCTTACCCTTGTTTACGAGGCGGCCTTGTCATTCTCCAAATGCGGGGAACTTCAGGATGGAGGTGGAGTACTTCGTACACAGTATGAGCGATTATTCACGGAGTACTCTCGATATCGATTCCAACGCCTGAGCAGACAGTGTGGCCGACCGTATGAGTAGAATTTGCTGGGACCGGGAGCTCGCCCGCAATTTTAATCCACGCCTCATCCCGGATCAAAAGTCAATCAGAGAAGCCCAGGAGATGAAGCTGAGGTCTATCATTAACCAATCCTGTACTTACCAAAGCCTTTCCAATAATCTGAGCAATCTACCGTAGGTAGTTACTTGCCACATTCGCTTTCCAACAGCAGTAACTAAAGCTACCTCTGGTTTGAAGTCCTTTAACTCGAGATCGATGGTGATCCTTTTCTGAAAAGCTACAAAAGCAACTTTATTGCCAGGAAATTATCGATATCGATGCCATTTGAAATGGTTGATTCGGGACGAAGACGTTGTCTAAGGGCACAGAGTGGATGAACCACTGTGCTGCAAAGCATTAATGCCGTTCCCTTCAACACTATCAAAAACACCATCGATGTCGATCAACTGCCGGCAGTTACAAAGAAGAATATCGTTGAAAATTATGGATAATGATTACCAAATGAAGGGTCATTGTTCACGGGCTGATCTTATTAGACCCATCGCCAGGGAGCTGAGCGAATTTGGAGAGCGGCTCGCGGTTGCTCTGTACTTCCAAAAGATGTTGACGCTTTAGCAGTTCGACAGCAAGCCGAGCGAGAAGCCTTGGCATGGAGGATCTTGCATATTGAAGGGGAGTAGGAAGTCCAAGATTCAGATAAGATGGTCCAACGCATCAGTGTCCCATATTGGACCGCTCCTTCGAGTGTTGTTGATTCTTTGGAAGTTTGCGGTGCGAAGATTTTTCTTGTAGCCTCAGGCTGATACATGTGATGGAGCGGGCCAGCCACAAAATGAAAGAAATTTCGAACGCAGAGTTTGCAAAAAAAGCATGGGAAGCTAGAGCAGAGACTGCCCTTGAACCAATAAGACGTCGATCTCTGAGCCACCCTGGATGAA
Source organism: Venturia pyrina ICMP 11032 (assembly GCA_000738655.1). Classification (NCBI taxonomy): domain Eukaryota; kingdom Fungi; phylum Ascomycota; class Dothideomycetes; order Venturiales; family Venturiaceae; genus Venturia; species Venturia pyrina. The sequence continues at coordinate 68,465 of JEMP01000038.1, read as the reverse complement.
CACAGACTCCACTCCCCCACTACTTTTGAGCCCCTCATCCAATTAGATTACTCTGTTTGTTTCTCCATCACATGATGCTGGTCCGAGCTGTTGAGTCTTCGCATATATATACTCTGCGATTTCCCGTCACTGAACGGATTAGTCGACTTTGTACGTTCACACCAACCCCCATACTTTTCGCCCTCCACACTGCTAACAAACTTGTCTAGACTTCATAGAATCATTTCTATAGTAAACTTCTCTCATTGAGTTTTCAATTTGAGCTGCAGACCACACTCTGGCTGATGAGCTCTGACCTCGCTGCACTAGAGTGATATTGCTCTTAGTTGAGTTTATTGGATCGACTTCGGTTGATTTGGAGATGATCTCTGTCTCTTGTTGGTTCTGTGTTCGCACTGCTGACCTGAGACGTGCGGTGATGGTGTTCTGACAGACTGTTTTTTCATTGATGCTCTCGCTTGTGAGCGGGACGTTGAAGAAGAGCTTCCCTATTGAAGAGGTATCGGTTCTCGCACGAGCGTCGAGTCGCATTCCCGCTTGAAGCCCTTCGCTGGTTCCTCTAAATGGCCTCAGGACACTGATGACCGCGGATGGTGTGTGATTGGGAACTTACTGGAACAGCGCACCTCGATAAATGTTACTTGTGGTGTCTTTGTGATAATTTTTCCGTGTTGGAATACCTCGAGAGTGAAAGGATTATGTGACTTGAAGAGCGCCTGGAAAAGCTTGAATAAGTGCTCCCCATACGTTGCGATGGTAATCGTGATCGCATGAAGATTATAACTGCTCAAAATCCAATTGACAGATTGTTTCTGATCGCGTCGCCCAAAAAGCCTTGCCCACCGGGCACTGAAAACCTCACCCCGCCTCTCAGCCATGACCACCAACTCTCGGATCCCACCACTGCTCGAACCATACATTGTCCCTCGCCCAGAAGACAGCCTCATCCTCCTTACATCTACACTCGGGACCAGCGCCAATTGGATTCTGACTCGATACCTATGCAGCTCTTTGGCAGGTCATACGGGCAAGACCTGGAAGCCAGCTTCCACACCGCGGGAATATGGGAAACTGAACGATATAAAGACGCGGACAGCCGCTCCAAATGCAACGAAAGACGCAACGAAAGATGTAGCAGGCGAGGACTATGCTGTAGTTCTTGTGAGCTGGATGAGAGATTGGCATTTCTGGAGGAGTGAAGGGCGAAGAGCAGCGGTATGTTGAGAATGTGCAAGAGCTGTGCTATTAATCAACGTCATTTGAGGAGACATGGCTAATAGACCTTCATACAGGGACTTGATCTTGCTCAATTATCACAAAACAGGAGACTGGCATTTGTGGATGGCTTAACAGGTCTCTACTCTGTCGACCCACCAGTTCCAAGTTCAGAACCATCACCAGCTCGAGAAGCCCCTCCTTCAAGTACGACGATCCCTGGACGGAGACCTATACCTCTGAGACAACCTCCTGGTTCAACGAGAGGGCCTGCAGCCGTAGAAACAGCTCCGATATCAAGGCCCGTCCCGGCGCAAGCAGCGTCACCTACACCCTCGAACGTCTTCAAGCTCAAATCTACCGACATCTCGCACACACGCACAGTGATTGAAGAGGCTATACAGTCTCTTTCGTCGAGCTCGTCATCTCAAATATCCGGGCCTCCTTCACAAACCATCGTCCTCATACTCGATGCACCGGACGTCCTTTTATCACTACAAGCACCAACAAGCACCCCTTCGATGACCATACAGTCTCTGATATACACATTACGATCAAATCCCTCTACACACTCAACCGTCATATCTCTCTCCTCAGACATCAATGCTCCACCCTCAGACTTACCGGCAGGGCACATCCCCTCTCCATTGGAAATCAACACACAGGCATTGCTAGTTGGAATGGCACATGAGGCAGATCTTATAGTCGGATGTAGAGGACTGGACACAGGCGGCGCTGGCGATGTGAGCGGCGTGGTCAGAATTACACAAGGTGCAGAAGACGAGGGCGAAAGGAGGTCGAAATGGAAAGAGCAGGAGCTGCTATACTTCGTGAAAGGAGATGGCGACGTTAAGGTCTGGGAAAGAGGAGCAGGGGTTGGCTAAGGCTGACGAAGACGATGGGCATGGGAAGCCGTTCGGAGATCCGTATCTGTCTTATTACATATGCACACCGCCGGCATCTCTTCTCGTACACTATCCAAAAACGGCTATCCTAGAGCAGATCGTCTCAAAGCTTCGGAACTATTGGTGCTTCTTAAACTCAGCTGACCTTCACCTACAATCTCACATTCAGCTTCACGAAACATTATATTCTCTACCTTGGACTTTTGCCAAACATCATCACACTACTACAATGAATTTTACAATCTCCTTACTCCAAATCCTCGGCCTCTCTCTCGCGCCAACATTCGTGACACCACAAGGTCTAAATGTCACAGCCATCTCTGCAGCCAACGGCGTCTCAGTCCTTGAATGCTGGTCTCTAAGCAGTCCGCCCCAAAATGCCCGCGGCGCAGCGAATTACGATATCGGAAATTTCGAAAACGCATTCGTCGGTGTCATCGCCCCAAGAACGCGGATCGGATATGCCCACGCACCAAGTGTCCAGTTTGTCTCTCCTCTTCTCACGTCTTCTCAATACTGAGTAGCAGAAAGTAAAAGAGAAAGAAAACAGCAAGATAGACAGATTTCACCCAGGCTAGAACCGCTCTTACTAACCGAGCTCCACCACCAGATTCTCTCTCGTAATCGCGGGCCTTGTGCACATCCGTCTGCCCAACTCAACAACAGAAGCCTGGATCCAAGGTGGCAAGTACGGGTTCATCCTTGCTGCAGATACAGTCGAGGTATCGAAATTGGGACATATTACTGAATTTCCCGGTGGCGACGACACGGTTATCGCGCAATTTCCTGTCGCGGGGGGACTTGTGCCGGAGCATGTTGTGTTGTATGAGGGCCCTTGTGGGGTGGGGAGTGGGATTGGTGTCAGTGTTGGGATTTGAAAGCAACGATGGAAAAGACATGGTAGGGCGATGGACGGTATCACGCTGGGGTCGATCAATTTTCTGCCTCCTCGACAGAAACCTGATATTCGAATGAGGCCTCCCAAGCGGGGATCTACGGCGAGAAGTTTCTCCAACCCTACCTGGAGATTGCTAGGAAGTCATCTCCACCGATCTCGACTTAAGCTGATTGTATCGCTACTGAGTTTTTAATTACTCTGCAGGACGAGAAGAACCAAATTAGCCGGAACCTCTTGTCACGGAGATTCAATAAACACTGTTTAGTTCACAGACACAAGCTAATTCATGTTTGAAGAGGTCTGGATCCTTATCAACCGGTCTTTCACGACTAAACTCCCTAGAGGTCCATTTCATATTTCACTGCGCCAATCCACCCCGACTGCAAAGCACATCAGATAATTTGTTAGCTCAAAGATTCGATGATGGTATGTCAAAGCCAATTCATCTAAGGTATCCTTTTTATAAGAGACAACCGTAACAGTCACTACAGTATCGCCCAACCAAGCAAAACGGAAAGTAATCCAGAAACCGTCCATCCAAGTACCAAAGTAGCAGCAAGAAAAATTCCAACGCTCCAAGACCTCTATCCTCTTGATCTGGCATTGACTATGAGCCTCATGCTTGCATGACATCAGTCGTGACATCTCTTCGACTTGGATTCAAAGCTCTATCTTTGCAGATCCCCAAAACCGACATTTCACTCGAGTGGCTTGTGCGCCATGTTTTCAACACTTCGATGGGAATTTTCTCTGGGTTGGTTTTTACAGAATGATGGACGCAAGGGAGAAGAGATGACCGCGACCGTGCTAAGGTCCGAGTCGATTTCTCAGCGATATTTTCTTATCAACTGTTATTAATGCATGGTACCAAACTGTGACTGTTGATTTCAAGCAATGTTGTTGTCCGAGTCGAGTACGTGTTTTTTGCTATTCACACTCAACCCTCATGACCAAGAGGTTGATGCCTGCACTACTTAGCTGTACGTGATTGCTGGCTAGTGAATGGCCGAACAAAGCAAGCGCCAGATATACCGGAAAAGAAAGTGCAACAGAATAATTAAAAGCTAGAACGTGATTTTCAATGACCCCAATGCCCTTATCCCTGAATCCGCTTCAAGTGTCTCCGTAGCCATCATTTCGTGATTCGAATACCGAAGATTTTAAGTCATGGTCAATAAGACATAGACCAAGTTCTGGCTTGAGAAAGCAACACCTTGCCATCATCTGCTTCATGTATTTTGGAACCTATCTCAGAAGACACTGCTGTTGAAGACGCCACGCGTCAATCAAATTCCAATTCAGCAACTCCATTGGCACGGATCTCAAACATACCGTGGTCAGTCTGCTCGTTCTTAGGGAGAACGGAGCCATTGTTTCAAGCAGCGTAACGTCTCAGCCACAAGGCAGATCGACTCAACGTGAGGGTGAAAAGTCCGGGAGCTTGCGCCTCACGTGCTGTACGTTCGAGGGACTGCCAGTGGTCACATTCCTGGCTCGCGGCGACGCTGCCGAAATCCTCCGCGTTCGTGTCCTTCAAGGGCCGCCCGCTGGGATCCAATACTTCGGCATCTGCCATCAACGCGAGGCGCGATGCTCCATGAATCAAGAAGTTCTTGTGCTGAGAGGATTGGATCGTACCTGTTGTGATCATGTGATTGCCAGCAAGATGATTGACAAGGCCATCCTGGAGGAATTGTTCATTGTTCTCTAGTTCATGGACATCCCCAGAATCAAACCTAGAGACGTCAACATTCTGCGAGAAGAATTCTTCCAGATATTGATCATGGAACTGGTTACCGAAAAGACCGAACGAGCTAAGATCATTTGCTGGAAGATCGAAATGCCCCCCATCGCCCATGGTATTCACATGCATGTCAAAGACTCGAGGCATATGCTAGTGCGCTGGAATTTCCGATGGCTGCAGGAACCTCTCCCGTCGAAGAACCGGGACATTCACTGCAACAGGACCGACTGTGTGAGCATTGTGTCCAAGATGGTCTTCAAATAGCCGGCCGTTCTGAGAAGCATAGGTACCAAGATTGTAGTCGTACGGACTGCCTCTGGGAACGTTGGCTTCGTGAACATCACGACCGAGAAGACCCATCTGCTCGTTCGTAGAGTATCCATAATCGTCACGTGGAGCTGTAACGCCCAAGGTCCCCGTTTCATATGATATATGCCCATGATAGCCTCGATCGTTTATGTACATGTTGGAGAGATAAGATCTACGTTGGCTTAGGCGGTCCTCGGCGTGCTGAAGAGAATGGTGCTCTCGAGGAACTCGGGAGTTGGCCACAGCAGACTCAGCATTATTGCCATTTTCTCCAAATGCATGGTGCTCGAAGCGGGTCCAACCATTGAGCGCGGTGGAAGACGCAGGACCATGCTTGGCGGAGAGGAAGTCGTACTGGGGATACTCTTCAGACGAGCTGTAGAAACCAGTGTAGTGCTGAGCATAGGGATCTCGCTTGCGCCGTTTTACTGGCAGTGGTGCAGGCTCTTCGCTTTCGTTTTTATCGACAATCTCGATATTCTCCTCCTCCTCTTCATGCTCCTGAGCCTCATCACCACCCGCCTCTACATGTTCTTGCTGTCATATTTCCTCGGTGGTCCCAACTTCGCCCGTGGTGGTAGTGTCGTCGCGATACATCTGCTCTCTTGCATCCACCATGTCCGGGGAAAGTCTCAAGCACTGAGTAACCAACCAGCGGTACTTCTTTGACCAGCCTTGGCCCGAGGATAAAGCACGCCTTGAGACTCGCCAGCATTGCGTCGTGGACGGCAAAGATTCCTGACAGTCTTCACCGACAAGGCGCAGAATATGCAGCCTGTCCACAGCCCCAAACTCTAGCTCGTCTGGTGGAAGCAATTCCCAGAACAGTCGACGATTGTCTTCGAGCGTGATTCCAATACGAGAAATTAAAAGCTCGTTGAGGTGTAAGTTTTCTTTGGCGTAATCGACAAACTTTGGAAAGTCCATGGGAACAAAGATGAGTCTCGACAGGGAAAGCTTTCTGAGAGAACGATCGTGCAGACCTATGAACTTGTTCAGGCACTTCGCGGTGACGTCAGCTGTGCCATGCCGGTTGCCACCAGAGATCGATAAGTGCTCAAGGGTAGCCGAGATTGGGGACGTGTATATACTTAGCATATTGTCTAACATCGAGCCAGCGAGGTGTCTATAATGGCGATCCACTTCGACTGCGATGCTGAGAAAGCGTAGATATCTAGTCTTGTCCAACACGTGTTGCACGCCATTGAGGTTTGGGGCCCTGCTCAGCATGACTACGATGTCAAGCTTCCGCAATGAGGTAAGAGCCGCACCTCCCTGCTGAAAAGACAGACTGGGTATCAGAGTATAAGTCCCACCCAACTTGCATGCCAGAGCCGATACTTGAGCACTCGTGGCCATTGCATTCACAACCGACTTAAACATGGCCACGTTGAGGCAGAAATTACGTTCCACAATTTCATAACGACGCGCCAGGACTAGAGGTTGGTCTAGAAGTGGATAGAGACTGGTAGGTACGGCGGCAACCACCTTGTTAAGCCTGGGGAAACGAGCGAGCGCCTTTGCAAGAACCTTCTCAACAGCTGTCGCACTTGGCGTATTTGGCGCGTATTTGGAAGGAATGATTCCGATTTCTTCCACCATTGTTCGCAAGGACTTATTTTTCGAAATGATGGCAAGCTTCTCGAGACTGGGATTTGTCAAGCTCACGTGGAGGCGGCGATATATCATCCTAAATCGGTCATCGGTGGCGCGGTGCATGGCCTGAGAGACTCGGCGAAGAGAGTAGACATCTCTACAAGCTAGATGTTGGGCTATGAGAAGTTGTAGCTCCATCGATAGTCCAGACAGATGGTCCTTCGTGTCCTTACTGCAACATGTCAGCAACGTAAATTCCAGCGGAGGCATGGCGAAAGTGTTTGACCAGCGGCGCGTGAAGATCTGAGGGTCGAGAACAGAGCGCGAAACTTTCGCGATTTAGAGGAGAAAATCGAAAGCTTTTGAGCGCTTTTGAGGTTGCCTCTGAAAATCTTCCCGAACTGCATATGTTGATTTCGGCCTAAAGCACAATTGCTTCCACATACCGAGCAATCTCCATTGTGAGGCTGCGTTGAGCCAGGCTGCCGGTGGGCAATGAAGACCAATGGATCCCGAGCCTCCGATTGAGATTGGTAAAGATGGGGACAGGAAATGTTCGTCGGACACTTCGCGGAGGGGCTTTAAGAGTGTCCGCTGGAGATGTCGATGGGTTGATTGTTTCGAAGCTGCAGAAGTGCGAAACGAAAAGTACAAAGGACCAAGACGATCAAAAAGGGTTTTTCGGGAAACTTTGTCGTGAATGTGTTTGAGTTTGTTGTGAGCTGAAAGTCTGGCGTTTATGAACATCGTCAAAGAGGTCACGTGCGTCATTGTGATAGTTTCTCGACCAGACAGTCCAGCATCACATCACCTCCAAATCTGCACAAGATCTCCCGCCCGAGCTTGCAGTCAACACAATGGACAAGCTGGTGTCGAAGGCCTTGTCCAGCGAAGAGGCAGACTCGTGCCAGCAACTCTACAACATCATTGTATGCAGCACCGATCCCATTTCGTGTCGCCTCAACTGACACGCCTGATAGAGGAACTTTGCCACCAGGAAGGGCCAGGTTGGGAAGAAGGCGCCAACTAATGCCTCTGCGAACGCTTTGTTGACCTTTGTTCTCAACGATGACCATTCGAGAAGGACGCGTCGATGGGTTCAGTCTCCGTCTCCAATGGTACAGTCTCCTCATCTGACTGTTTTCTAGGCCTGCATTCTACTAGAAGCTATTGTTGCTAAGATACCTTCGCTTCGTCAATATGTCTTGGGCTTGTCGAACCTGATGCCGTTTCTCGGGAGATTGGTCACTCGAGACGACGAGGAATTCAGACTCATGAGCGCAACGCTTATCTGCGCTCTTGCTGAAAGTGAGACTCAAAGATTGTCTCTCTTCTGGCCAGCCGATGAGTTGAGCTCCAGTCAGATTAGACGCTTTCCACTCACAGACGCGTCTTCTGGCAAGCAATGGATTGAGGACTTGACATCTTTCATGGATGATTCCTTTTCACAGACCAAGGCATTCAATAGGTAAGCGACAGCCGCGGATATTCTGATGATGGAGCTGACGATACAAAGCCAGACACGACTTCAAGTTAATTTCATCCAGGCTGTCGATATCCATGGCGCCGATGACACGGGAGGTGACGTCCATATCATGCCCGAAGATGGCAGTCTCTACATAATTTTGCAAAGCAGCATCACCATCATGAAGGTCCCTATCTCGAGTAGCGATCCGTTCTTTCTAGACATTCCATTCGACAAGATTTCCGGCGTCAAGGTCCAGACCAGCACATTGGTAGCCTCCCAAGAACTAGGCGCCTCGGAGAGCGTCTCTCAACTTCTTCTGAACATGGAAATAGGAGCCCAAAACCACTATCTTTGCGTGAACGAGGGCGAAGCCAGGACCATGCTCTTTACTTTCAACGATACAGCGCAGGCCAACCAAGTAGCCATGTACATTAAAGATGAGCTTGTACAACGCCAAACAAGCAGGACCAAGATGTCTATGAGTCAGCCTTTGAACATCAGTCAGGATGTTCAAGCCAGCACTAGTCCCGAACAGCCTACCAAGGCAGTATCGCCACAGGCAATGGAGATAGACGAGATTGAGGCAGCTCTTCGAGAAGCTTCTCCTGCTATACCCCAAAGCCGCCAGGCACCAAAGCGCAAGAGTACAGGATCCACGACCGGAGTCTCGCGGAGAACCAATGCAGAAGTCGCAACCCTGGGAGCAAGAACAAGGTTGGATCTCGATGAGAGCATTGTTGTGGGCGATACCGAAACTGAGGCAGAGCAGCACAATGGAGATGAGCCGGTCAACGAGACCGAAGGCACAGCAAGACCTGCTGCGGGCAATCTTTCAATGCTCCTTTCGGCAGCACTATCTCCTGAGCCCGAAAAGCCACTCATTCGATCAGTGAGAAGGACCAGGAACGGAGCACATGCTGATGTCAAGGGCCCTCCTCACAGTGCGAACATTGCTACGAAACTGAAGGCGACCACAAGTACCAAAGAAAAACAACCTAAACAGCGCGAACCGGCTACCAGGAAGATCACTGCCGTTCGCTCTAGAGCAGTGAACAAGATATCAACCGCGGAGCCAGAGCAATCCGATAAGATCGCCGAGGACGAAATATGGGACATTCCTTCTGACCCAGCCGAGCTTAAGCAGACTACAGGCAAGAGCAGGAAGGCCAAGATAGTGGCTTCTACAGTCAAATATGCCACTCGGAAGACTCCTGCTAGGCCTGCCAAGGCACAGGCGAACAAGAGACGAACCTGGGTGATTGAAAGTGAATCAGACACTGAGTCAGACGGTGACCGAGATGATGGCAACTTCAAAGCATCTTCCGCGCGGTTGATACCTTCGTCCTCCCCGCGGCGATCAGTGCGCCTCCAAGCTTCCGCCGCGAAAGAAAAATCGGCTCCTATGAAGGAGTCAAGGAATCCTACGAGTGATGGCGAATCGCGCGAATTGGAACATCCTTCCTTGCCAACCAGACCTTCACCTCGCATCCGGTCGTTGGATGCAAGTCAAATAACTGGCACGGTCGGGCAAGCAGCAAAGTTCGCTAGAAACAAGGAAGAATCAGCGCCAGTGGCAGCGAGCATACGTGAGTCCCAACAGGCAACGAAACCGAAAACACGTAGCAAGAAGCAGCAGATTCCCGTTTCGCCTCGTGAAGAAGACGCGACTCCGTCATTGAACCCGCCGCCGCAAGATGAATCCATGGAAACTATTGAGGCTTTCGAAGAAGCTATTGTAGACTTTCAAACTGGGGCAGACATTCAGAAGAAAGGGTTGGTGATCAAGAAAGAGCCCGGCCAGGGATCGAAAACGTCCGAGCAGGCAAATGCGCATACAGTGCCACAAAAGCACCCTATAAGCATCGCCTCGAGTTCAGAGAGCGAAGACGATCTTGAGGATGATATGCAAGTCGAAGGCGACATCCAGGAGACCGCTCAGCAGGTTCAGGAGGTGACACCAACGACGCTGACCAACAAAGTCCAGGATAATAGCAGAGCCACAAACGGGGCCGATGCAAAAAGCGCTTTCGACGAAGTCAGCATGGCGGAAGATTCATATCCCGCAACCAACGATTCGAGCGCCTTAGCCAAGCGATATTCAACTCCTGGGGGCGCTTCCGATCCCACCCTCGTCGATAACAAGTCAGCACGGAAGATGACCATTATAAGTTTCGATCGATCTGGTCCTCGCAATCAGGGCTTTCGTTTGGGTCTGCGATCGGGAAATGGAACGCCCACTGTGCGGTCAGATCCGGTCCAGGCTCGTGAAAGCTCCAACGCGGCAGAAGAATTGCAGGCAACCAGAGAAATGAGCTTTCAGACGCAGCCAACGTTCCGGCTGCCAGAATACCAAGCAGCAGACTTCCATGAGTCGATGATTGAAAAGCGTGTGGCGCAGAATGCTGCCCCGGAAAGAGAGCTTGTCAAGCGCCGGAAGACTTCTCATACCATGTCAAAAGACGATGGATTTGTTGACATCGACTCATATTCGGATACAGCAGGAAGAGCGTCACGGAAGGCTTCTCAAAGAAGTGTTCACGTCACTGATGACGGTAGTCCAATGCGAACCGATTTTGACGAGGAAGGGACTGCCATGAATACTGACTTCGGCGAAGTCGAGGATGACTTCTTCCACCAAGTATTTGAAGGTGCAATTGGCAATCCTATTATGCAAGATGTTCCTGCACCATGGGTTGAGATCGCCTCACAGAAGTTGAACACCCAGGCGAATGCATCCAAAGGAACTCAGATACAACAGCGGGCGTCCAAGTCCATGAGCCCAGCCCATGGCAGCTCCAGGATTGCCATGAAACTGGCACAAGAGCCAGAAAAACCTCGCCACAATCAGACCGTCGAGGATAATGATAACAAAGGCTTTTTTGAACAAGGGCTGATGTCAACCCTGAGATCATCACAAAAGAGATCGAAGAGTAGAGGTGCTGAACCAGGATTGGCTCCGGTAAACAAAGCCGCAAGTCCATTGTTGCAACCAGTAGTCAGCCGCACCAACAGAGCTAGCCTTGGAGCGCCTCGTCGTCGGATTAGCTCAGGTGGAGGCCAGCGGAGTACAGCTCCCATGTCCAGCAACCACAAACCCGTCCCACAGCCTCCAAGTCTGGATTATCATGTAATATCTGCCTATGCCCCAGAGAAGGAGGTTGAGGAAGCGGTCGCTCGTAACCGAGAAGAGGGGAAACTGAATGACCCTTTCAGCAGTAGCCAGAAGAATGGCGAAGCCAACCAGTCTTTTTTCATGCGCCGTTTGGCCACTCTCATGGAAGAAAGAGTTTCGAATTTGGTCGACGGACGTGTAGTGGAAGACGACGACAAGACCTTAGTTGAAGACGTACCAATGGAGGATGTCGAGAATTCATCTTCTTCAGAAGAAGAGCTCGCCGTTGTTGTAGAAGAGCCGGAGGAGGACCAGGAGAACGCCGAGAAATTGGAGTGGGAGGCAGCGTTACAGCCTCGCCATCGCGACATGTTCGAAGTATTAAGTCGCATCACGCGTCGTTTGGTTAGCCATTTGATAGACAGCGAAACAGCTGTGGAGGATGTTGTTGAAGATTACGGGCGGGATGGAACGAGGATTGTTGAGGAGTTCGACAAGTGCTTCCGCGGCCAACAGAGTAATGTAGGAGGGCTTCAAGCTTCAGTGACGAAGCTGAAAAGGACATACGGTGACACAGAGCGCCAAATCGTGCAAGACTACAAGGTCCTGCAAACGGACAATGAATCGTCATCGCATGGTTGGGGTGCTAGTATACACGACAGAAAGAAGATCGTTGAGGGGATAGAGAGGATGATTACTGCTCATTAAGTGGTCTGGTGCATGCCAGTGGTGTTTGATCGGGACTCTTTCTTTGTCCTTCGTTGTCGTACAGTTCCAACCGCTTTTGTCCCCCAGGTTCCTGTCAAATATGCTTTGGGTTTTATAGTCAGTCATACGTGCTCTTTACGATCTTCGGGCAGCCATCTGGTACGGTGTATACATAGTACGTTTTGGCGGCATGTCCAAAGGATCAAATAGATATGAAGTTTCACATTCAGGCCTGCATAACGTCCGAAGAGAGATGCAATGCAATCATCTATACATTTGACATGTTATGACTGACTTATCAATGCGTTGCTCCATGATTGTATAACAGCTGTCTTGTCTTTCCACGAAGCCATACTTCAAGGTTGAGTTCAATGCCGGTATATGTAAGCCCGCCATGCATTTGGCGGAGGAGAGTAGTTCGTAGTTGAGAAGGTAGAGAGGAGGATCGGGCGAGCGTGCGAGCCCACGGAGGAGTGGTTGAGTACACGGTTCTACGAATCCCTGAAAAAGTCTCTTGCTCGTGATTGCGTCTCCCGCCGTTAAAGTTTGGTTTCACCGTCCAACGCGCGGAGGGGCAGAACGCAGGCTGCATCATCAACAAATACAACGTCATTAGATCACCCGTACAAACAACAATTACTACCTGACTTGCACGCACCTGAGTACGACTGTACCAATTTATTCCTTCTGCACAAGTTACCACACATTTCTATCTAGACCAGGGCGCGACAACATTATTGCAATGCCTCTCCACCCCTTCGGTGGGAGAGTAAGCAGGCACTTCGGCGAACATGTGAGTACCCGAGAGAGACATGTACAAACCCGCGAGAAACTTATATAGAAGGAGACTGATTTTTTGCGCAGCTGAGCCCGGACGATGCCTATCTAAGTTACCACGATATCCGGCGTATGTAGGCCTCGATCTCCATTTGTAGCCTCTCGAGAGCCCGTCTGATTGCCGTAGTGACGAAGGAAGACATCGACTGTATACGGGACGATTGGCTGACCGACAATGTAAGCACCCACTTCTACTACCAGTGCAACAAAGTCACTAATTCCCGTCAGGGCATCGCCTTCTGGGAAGAGTACCTTGAACGCGAAAAGCTGATCAACTTCCCCCGCGCCCACATTGTGCTTTTACGACCAAGCATGTCTTTCATGCTGTTGCAGACCCCGGATGCCCTCACCCTCAAAGGCGCCCTCCCCGACTTCTCAAAAACCTCACACATCTTCCTTCCGGTCAATAACGCAACATCCGTATCCGAGCCTGAAAGTGGTTCACATTGGTCCCTCCTCCTCGTTTCCGCTGTCGATGGTGTTGCATTCCATTACGATTCTCTTGGAGAAGATAACTACCAACCGGCTCGTGTCGTTGCCGCCAGGATGTCAGCTCTGCTTGGAAAACCTCTTCGCTTCGTCCATATGCACGACTCTCCACAACAAGATAATGGCTCAGATTGCGGTGTATTCGTATGCATGGTCATGGAAAGACTTCTGATGGATAGGCTATTGCGGGCGGATATTGGCGACAAGGTTAGCATGAGCTTGAAACAAGACAAGGGGTTGGATGCAAATTTTGGCAGAAAACACATGCTGAAGACGATAGAGGGTTTCCGGAAGGAGGGCGAGAGGAGACGGAGTAGGAGTCGCAGTCCAGGTGCTTATAAAGAGAGGAGCAAGACACCGCCGCGGATCGGTAATGAGCAAACGTAGTCAGTCACAGCGAAGGGAGGCGATGGCTGCTGAGAATGGTGTGATGATTCGATACGCAGACACTACATACGAGGTAGGCGCATGAGTGGAGCGTAGGAGCGTGTCTAGCGACCTGCTTTTGTAAAGGCATAATGCATTCGATAGCTGGAGGGTGGAAGGCAATCTATTCCTAGGCATTCCTCAACCTCATTTTGTTCTCTCTTCTCCAAGGTGATGATCAAGTGGACAACTTCCCATAATCTGGGCCAAGATGTCCGCAATACAAAGTCGATGACCTTCACTTCAGTTCTTTGCTTCAGCCTTCCATCAAGCATGGAGATACATAATGTGGAAATCGATGGACCTCGTATCCTCGGGCACTTACTCAGCCCGAGCCCGAGCTTCACGGCCGACTGAATCGTGTGGAAACTTCATGAGTCCGAAGATTCATTGTCAGGCGAAATTGAACTATCGGTTATCTTCACTTATGATTCGCTCCACTCTCTACACGAACGGAGACGAAAGATACATATCTGGTGTTGAGCGGAAAACTTCGCAGCTCAGTTCCTTGCACACGGGTAGGTCTCACTATTTATCATCTTGACGGACGAAACTTCGTCCGTGGCGGGTGAACTGTGATGACTGCGTAGGATGGCTGCCTTCACTGCAAACTCGTCTTACATCTTCGATACGCTGGTTTCTCACTCCTGAAATCTCGTCGCCCTTCCATCTTTAAACATTCTCTCTGTTCCGGTGCCGGTTGTCCTCAAGGTTGCACCCCTCAGTTGGTGTGCTCGCTTGCGTTGCCATTACAGCGAAACGGACGAAATCCCCTCCGAACACTATGCCCCCCGAACGCTCCTCATCCGAAAGTGGTCCCCGAGATAGCAATGGCATTCGTAAGAAGATGAGGAAGGGAACCCATTCTTGCTTCGAGTGTGAGTTGTCCACCGTCTTTGATGTTTGTTTGTGTCCGCTTGCGTCGACTTCTGATCGGATGCTGCTTACTCCGATCCGCGTTGGATTGTCACATCTGTATCACTGGATTCTCAGTATTGCAAGAGGTAGAATATCGGCTGTTGTTGTTATGATGCTGCAATCTCTCAATCATGTCTTCTCTCTGCTCTTACTCGAGCCGCCTCAGCACTTGGCTGCTAAGCAGTTGTCGCTCATGCGATACATGTATGGATTTGCACTACTGCTTTCCAAATTGTCGCCGTATAAACCGGTTGCTAATCAGAACGATAGGTCGGCGCCGGAAGATACGATGTATCTTCCCACCGGATAACAATTCTGTCTGCACCGAGTGCTTTGCTAGGGGCTCTCGATGTATTGACCAGGAGAATGCGGAGACCGACGTTGTTGTCGATCATCGAAAGAACCTCCGTGAGAGAGTCGCTCGATTGGAAGCCCTAGTCGAGTCACTCGTCGATGATAAATCAGAGAATCATGCCGCTGAGGCATTGAGGAGCCTCGGAGGAGAACAATATCCTGCGACACCGCTTTCAGAAGATACTCCGACCGAAAACCCGCATGCTCCCGTCATGACACTATTTAACAATGCCGTTTTGAGTCGAGCTGCAAGCGAAAGATCAGGTCCTTCTCAGGGAGCACTTCCAGCTCGTGCGATGAGCATCATCAACTCGCCACAGAATCTAACCTACAACGCGAGTCCACTGAGGGATGGGATGAATGGAGTGAATATGGTGGTAACGCCAGCGAAGGCCAAAGATGAGAGGGCTCGACAAGCTCTGATGGCTGTTCTCCCACCCTATCATAAGCTTTTGATCACCTTACAGGGTAATCACCATGCATGGGCAGTCTTCCAACGGAAATGTCCAGGAACTAGAGGCAATGCAACCCTTGAAGAATTCTCGTACCGAGTGATGCACCAAGGAAGTCCTTGCGAGGTTGGCCTGCTTGTTATTCTCTATGGTTCTTGCACTGAAGGTGACCTCCTCGACCAGTGTCTAGCTTTGGTGGATAAGTGGATCATTAATGATGACGAATACATGGCCACACTTGAAGGTTTGGAATGTGTCATCCTTCAGGGCAAGGTCTACTCCGACATTGGCCAAGCTCGTCGTTCATGGTTGGCCTTCCGACGAGGAATGACTTTTGCACAACTGATGGGCCTACATCGCAATCACTCCACGTCAATCTCTCGCGAGAGCATTTGGTGGTCTCTGTACGGAGCAGATCGCTTGACAAGTTTGATGCTTGGTATGCCCTACGGAATCAACGATGCACACTGTAACTTGGAGTTCATGGGGCAGAATGTGTCGACGAGCATTGCATCGAATCCAATGGTCTTCTTCTCAAAAATTGCTTACTTCTCTGGCAAAGTAATCGACCGTACTCAAAGCTTACACGAAGCGACATACGCATCTGCTCTGGACCTCGAACAAGAACTGAACAATTACGCTGCCCAATTCGCTCCGTCTTGGTGGCATGTTGAGCCTCTGGTCGCCTGCGATGATCCCAGCGTATCATACGAGTGGCAAGAGAAGGTTCTGGGTCATATTGCGTTCCACCAGATCAAGGCCTACCTCCACATGCCGTTCATGCTCAAATCTGCCAACCAGGAGGTTTATGGTCCAAGCAGAAAGGCCTGCATTGATGGCTCTCGAGAAATGTTGAGGCTTTATCACCTTCTCCGAGCAGAGGGAACACCGCTGTACGAGTGCAAAGCTATCGACTTCATCGGCTTTACTGCTTGCATTTTACTCGTCCTCGGACTTCTCGGGTATGGCCGTTCGACCGCACATAATCCATCACAAGACGAAGCCGACTGGACGCTCATAGAAACTTCTATGGAGATTTTTAAACGAGCGTCTTCCGAGAAGGGTGGCAGAGTGGCAGCTCAGAGCTATCGAGCTCTGGAGCAGTTACATCGAGTGAAAAATTACAATTGCGAAGGGCCGAACGACGATCCCAACGAGACGGCCAAGATCGTCATCCCATTCTTTGGCACTATTTCGGTCCAGAGAGGACAGTCCTTCAAGCACGTTGCTTCAGCCACATCTCCTTCTCCTTCTTGTGTTACGCAAAACACACCATCCACGCTGCCACTCACAAATCCTACCACGCCGGACTTCAACACTATTCATCAGCAGACCGCGACTGGTTACTCGTCAATGGATCCTCAGATCATGTATGATGGCTTCTACATCCCGCAGACTTCGACGACAGGGTTTGATCCCCAATTTAACGACGAATCCCTGGCTTCGTACATGACTCCTGCTTCGAACATTGGGGTTTGGCAGAATAACGTTGGCAACATGGACTTGGATCAAGACTGGAGTTCTTACCTGAATGACCTGCAACAACAACCACAGCAACCGCTGCAGATGAATTTGGGGTTCAATTCGTGAGAGATGAGAAGTGTTGAATGGATATGAAGGGACCCTTGACGAATAATGTCTCAGTGGAACATTACCCTACTCATAATTTTTTGCGACTTCTGCGGATATTGTCTTTATGACGATAATGCCGATGGCTTGGCCTTTGTCATGTTCATCAACGTAATGGTGTTCAATCGACTTGTTGTCCGGATTACCTTGTTACGAACGATTTTGTAATGCGTGGAATGGCTTCTTTCTCGGATTACAGCCCCCTTAAGCATCAGATATTGTATTGTGAGTATTGAACCTCATCCCGAGGTCGTTTGCATCATCATCTGCTAACACATCGACAAGGTTACATTTATTCTCAGCGGCTTTCTCACTCCAGTTTCTTTTCCGCACTCCGCACCAACTCATCCAACTCATCCAGCACATCCAACTCATCACCACCAGCTGCAATCAATATATCATCCCATCTATATCAGAAATGTCGACCGCCACTTCGACTTCTCTAATGGCTATCCCTGAAGAGCAGGAGCGGTGGGAGTCATCACCTTCGTCACCTCCAAAGGCTACCAATACATATAAGAAATCATTCGTCAAAGTCAATCCTCGATTTTTGGAACGACGAGAGAAGACATGCGAGGAACATGTGCGTGATGAAATGGAAAGCGAGGCGGCTATGTGGACATACATTCGAAGTTCGGGTGGACTGCGTAGGGAACTGGTGGTTGAACCTAGGTTCTGTTACTATGGGGGGATTTGAAATGCCAGTGTATTCGTGGGTGGGCAAGGATGGAAATCAACGAATAAATGGTTGTTACTCGTATTTACGTGACCTGCTCCCGTCTGCTTGTGACATGTCGTTGATGTCGAACTTTAGCCAGTACTTGTATTTGTTTGGCGAGAAAGATGTAGAAGCTCAGCCTGCTATTCGTATACCTTCGCTTTCCATTCGCACCGGCCTGGGCAAAACAAGTCTCTTGGCAAACCGTGATCTAGCTTCGATGCCTTAGGTACTTCGGTAACTTCTACTACAGTAGGTCTTAGTTACAGAGTTTGTATGGTAAAGCTCGCACTCAGGTTTTTGCTCACACCGGGACCGGGTCCCGGGGTGCGCCGATCCTAGAACTCGAGGTCGCACAGCCCTGTTATAATAATACTTTTGTACCAGCCCAAACTTTGTTGCCAATGCCCCTCTCGTACACTAAATATGCATGAAGAATGAGGCCATGATTAGATGTCAGGTAGCTCTTGGCAGTGACGTTTCACGACGAGCTGAGAGAGTATAAAGTATTCGAGTACGACGCGTCCAATAGACCTTTACCCACTGCATCCAATTCCTCCTTCCTACATCTGTCCCTTTTTCAACCCACAAATCCATTGTTTGTCTTCGTCTCCATGACCACAATGGCCGAATCTTCACTACGCGCATCACCATCGTCCTCCCCACCTGACTCCCCCCCTCGGACCCCCCGGAAACTGAAAAGGAGGAGTGATCCGTTCCTCGAGCTTCCAGATATTGCAATCGGAGATGGCAGCAGTGATAGCAATCCGCAAGAGGCCGGGACCGCGCACGGGCAGGACGAATCCATGTTGATCAAGGTATACACAACCGCGACGCGCTATGCACGTTGAGTTACTAACACGTTCCACAGATCATCATGACCCCCCTCGTCTTCACCTCCTTCATATTCTCCCTTCTTCTAGTGAATCACCGATACAGAGCATGGCGCCTCTCCGAACACCCACCTACGAACAGTACTTTCTGGTCTCGCATCTCTCTTCGCAGTTGGCTGGATCCAGAACCATACCAGAGTCCCTCAGATACCACATGGCAGCATTCAACGGATAACAAGGGACACGTCCCTCACCCCCAAAGAGAAAAATGGTTCACGCATAAAAAGCATCGAAAGGTTGCGCATATGGAGGTTAGCGATGCTTTCCACATGACCGGGAGCGTGATGGTCCTCATAGGAAGCGTACTTATCATTGGTGTTCTTGGGGTGGGGTGGGCTGCGAACCAGGCCTTGAGGGCGATAGTTTGGTAGATGTACTGTATGAGCCATGGTGCGACAAATCTGATGTGACCACGATTGGGAGACCTTTGAATTTGCACACCTGCAGGCCTTTCTACAAACATACAGAATCGACCGCAGGAACAACCGAATCGATCATGGTAGACATGATGACCACCACGGAATAATAGACTAGTGCGACGGAAGCACAAGGCATGCTATTGTAGAACAGGAATTCCACAGCAGCAGCGTCGGTTCTCGATGGTCAATGCCAGAATCCTATATCCCTCAGGCCACCGACAGAATTGCGCAACAACCTCTTCGAGCTCGTAATGGCACAATCTCAGGATATGACGCGTTGTTTCGATCCTGCCAGCGATGATTAGTGACCCGAGCACTAGGCGCCTACCACTATCGAACTGCGATTTATGGCTACATGCGAGCGAGTATACTAGTCTTGGAATACCCACGAATTCTCGGCCCTGCAAAGATGCAACTTCTACCGTCGTCCACGGCGCCCAATTCCCTCCCTGTGCTCTCAGAAGCCAGCTCATTCCTATGACATCCCACCCAGTTCAATGGAAAACCATTTGGTACCTATCTCGGGAGACCAAAAAAGTCATAAGTCTGTGTGGATCCATATTATTGCGCTGTACCAAGACAGCGACTTTGATACGACCAAAGCTGTCCCCGAATACGATGTGGAGTAATGCAGCCTCGCCATCTGACTTTGCTGGCGATCGATTGCGCATCCGATTATATAATCTTTAATCCGATCGACAAGACAATGAGTGATGGAGAGAATACCCGGCGTTGCAGACTGTCGCTTACCCATACAGTCTCGAAACCCTTACCATACTTTTGGATGGCTTCGAACCGCCGCTAAGGGATCCCATGAAAAGATGCTGGGAGATGTGTGAGCCTGTCTTATCGGATGGGACAAGACTCAAATCCTATTAGCACGTGAGACATGCTCACCAATTTGCCAATTTCAACCCAGAAAACAGCTGAAATCAAAATCGGAAGCGTTAAATTTCTAACAGACGAAATGAAAGGAACCCTTCAGGCGATCATCGATGCCTATCTCGACTTGAAGCAGGCGATATCGATAATTCGGATCCAACCATACTTGTAATCACCTGCGCACAATAGAGAGAGCAGGCGAGTGTCATTGGCATGTGGTTCCTATACTAAATCAAAATCGGGCATTTATTTGTTTGATGTTCTTGGCGCGAAAGGCTTGGGATGTAGAGTTTGTTTCTCCCGGGCGTGTTTGGAAGGTGAGACGTTTGCATTTGCACACACTTTACCTCGAGCAGCAAGCCTATGGAGGTATATCCTATCAAGAGCGACAGGTGTTGTGGAATCGTTTCACAGTTCGGTGGCTAATAAGTCGTTCTCGAAGAACAATCGCGCATCAACAGGGTTGATCATTGACAAGAGTTGGGAATACACTCGTTCGACTTCGAAATGCTGAAGACGGAAGAGCCCTAGATCGGCGTCTGACAGGAGTAATCTACTGATTGCAACCAGGTTTTCTGGGCCACGCCATGCGGGATCGCGTGAACAATCAACATTTTGACCCCCATTTCATCTATTGTCGACTGCTTGTTTACTTGCGCAACAGGAATGGCTTCTATTTTTGTCGCTTCAGTTCGCGCTATGCCGTAAGACAGCGATAGCTCCCGCCCTCGAGATCATGTTCTTGTTGCTTCTCGCTGCATCGTGGAAGTTGGCGATTCATTGACCAGGACTCGACCCATTCTCTGTTTTGCCCTGCAGGGTCGTCGATAATTTTCAAGTATTCGATGACCTTGCAACCACAGGGAGATGGCATCGTATACGATCTATTTACCTAGACCAATCTCAAGTGCTTGAGCGGCCTCGTCGTCAAATGACAATTGTTGGACTTATCCGAGTACCCGACATGGCAATTTACATCTAGCACTGGTCAACATCGCCTGTAAGTCAGGTCGTTTCGCCCTGGGAAAGGGTCCACGCGCGGTGTAGCCTATAGATGGACGCTTACTGTTAAGTAAAGGTACGTAAGCTTGATGTTGGGAACCACTGTGCTACCCTTCTTTCGCGCTACTCATTGGTGGTGCAAATCAGTTGATGTCAACGTGCACGTAGTCTTCCCAATTTCCTCCTTTCTTGTACTCAAGTCACTCTTTTTCCCACTTCTCCACACCTGCATGATTGGACCTCAGCGAACACCATGAAGGTTGTTACTTTGCTATTGGGCCTACGGGTTGTCGTCGCAGTGCCTCAATTGCAATGGGCGAATGGACGACCAAAGATTCCCACCAGCATTCCTCGAGCGGAATTTGCAGCCGAATGCAAGGTCACCGCGACTGATGCTGCATGGCCTCAGGAAGATGTTTGGAAGAAAGCTATACCTAACATTGCTGTTAGAGGCAATCTGAAGGCTGGTGTCACGGCACCGGATTATAGAGTTATGGCTACAAACTCGCAGGAGGTCATACAGGCGGTCAAGTTTGCTGCGGAACACAATGTGAGGTTGTCAATCTTGAATTCGGGACATGGTGGGTCGGGATCTTCAATATGGCCAGGTCTGAATATTGACGGTGATTAGATTTCCTAGGTCGCAACGATGCAACCAGGTAGGCTGAACGATTGACATACTGCTGCTATGGATACTCAATGCTTAAACTTTTACCGGTATCAATGATCCCTGGCCATTCTGATTTTCAAGATTGCCAGAGATATATCGATATCAATCTTCGCTGAGAGCGTTCAAAGTGACTGGAAGATAAGGACGAGCAGAATTAGCTAACAATGCAAACAGTGGTCTACGTCTTAGCGTTGGAAACATCAAAGGTATCCGTTTGTCGAAAAAGTTCACCGCCAACGCGACTGGTGTACCAGCTTTGGGCCCAACTGAAAAGGCGGAGAAGATGACGATGGCTGCTGGTGATGAGGCTTTTGTCACATTTGGAGCTGGCATGTCGACGCAATTGATCAACAACGCCATCGCACCTTCAGGGCTATTCACACTCGGCGCCGCCCATGGAGAAGTTGCGACGGCTGGAGGATGGGGACAAGCTGCTGGACATAGCCCATTGGGACCACGATACGGGCTTGGTGCTGATGCTGTGGTGGAGTACAAGGTCGTGACAGCCGACGGAGAGCTGAAGGTAGCCAATGAGCAAACGAATCCTGATTTATTCTGGGCATTGAGAGGTATGATCATACTGTACTATGCATTTCGGGTTGTCATGCTAATTCTAGTATTCTAGGCGGAGGAGGAGGTACCTTTGGTGTCGTCACCGAAGCCACCGTCAAAGCCTTTCCATCCCCCAAGATCACCATAGCCTCCTGGTTCCTAAACACAACCGACTTCAACGATCAAAAATCGATCTATGCACCAGCAGCTTACTTCCACGCCCTAATCCCAGACCTCGTTGAGAAGAATGGACAGTCTGGCTACTATTATCTCTTCCCCAACGCCATCAAGAGCGTCTTCCTTATGGCGGACAAAGATGCTGGTGTTGATAAGGCCAAAGCTGTTTGGGAACCTGTCTTTGAGAAGATGACGGCGTTCCCTGGAATCAATAAGAAGACTCTTGTGGTCACGTATAACGATATCCCGAACTACAAGGCTTTCTTCGACGCAGCGTTCGGTTCTATCGAGGAAATGGCGAATATGACTGGCATGAGCGGCATGAAACAAAAACGAGCCGATACACCACTCTTCCGCCGCTTTTTCGACGAAGCGGGTATCACAAAACGTCACGGACCTGAGGAGCACGTCACGACGAATGCAGAGATCAAGCCGCAGGGAATCATGCCGATGGACTCAAGACTGTTGAGCCGTGAGCACCTTGTCAATCCGGGCTTGGCGGAAGC
Source organism: Venturia pyrina ICMP 11032 (assembly GCA_000738655.1). Taxonomy (NCBI): domain Eukaryota; kingdom Fungi; phylum Ascomycota; class Dothideomycetes; order Venturiales; family Venturiaceae; genus Venturia; species Venturia pyrina. The sequence continues at coordinate 45,586 of JEMP01000038.1, read as the reverse complement.
GTTGGAGAAAGCGATGCCGATAATGAAGGATGGACAATTGAGGGGCAATGTTGTTGGTGGGAATAAAGTTTTTGTGACGGGGAATGCGACCGCTGTCACGCCAGCTTGGAGGAAGGCGTATGTGCATCTTATTGCTACGGGGCAGGGGACGCCGGACGCTAGTTCTTTGAGGGTATTGGCGAAGGATTCGGGGGCTTATTCTAATGAAGTAGGTTCTTCCCTTTTTCTTCCTTCCTCATTTTCCAGAGTTGGAAGAAAATGGCGGCTGCTAACAACGTCAATAGGCCTCCCGAACACAAGAAAACTGGAAAACGACCTTCTGGGGACCAAACTACGAAAAACTTTCTCAGATCAAAGCAAAATACGATGCCAAAGGCCTATTTTGGGTCTCCCCGGGTATCGGAGCAGATCAATTTTCAGTACAAGATGGAAAGGTGTGTCGTGTTGCGCCTGTGGCAAAGAGCAAGTATGCAAGTGTGGCGCCGGAAACGGATAATAAGAATATGGCGACCGGTGGGGAGAGCAATGCGGATGGGGATGGGTTCCCGCTTCTGTGGGTTGAAGGCAAGATTGTTGAGAGGCCGAGGAAGGGGAAGTACGCTGGTGCTGGTGCTGCTCCAGCGGTGGCGTCTGCTGGGGAAACTCCCATGAGTCCGGTTATGGGAAAGGGGTCGTAGGGTGAAGATGGAGGGACGAGAGGAGATTCTTGTATATATTTACTCCTTTTGAGAAATGGGTGTTTCTGATTCAATTATGGATGATCTGCCTAGACCGGCTGATTCTTTGGATTCAAATCTGAAGGAAATACACATTGGCTTTGAAAGATGGTAGGTTTTGCGAGTCGTCCAAGACCTGCAAAATATTTCGATTCCCTATGATTTGGGTATCTTACAAGTTTCTCAAGGTAAAACACAACAAATTTCAACTTCAAAATCCACATGTTCATCGAGGTATGAATTAGCAAATCATCATCACAACACCATCATTCCCCATGAGGAAATCAAGAACAGCAAACAAGCCGCTAAATTTTGCTAGACATTCACTCCACATTACCAACTCAATTCATCCCCCAATCAGGACCTTCGTATTCCACGGCTCCCACGATGCGCAGTCGTCAACGTCGTAGCCTCACAGCCTCCATTCATCATCATGTATTCCCGGGGCCCGGATGCAGAACGACAGCGAACGACGCCCTCACAGCTCATCATCGTTTCCCACCCGCCAAGTAAATATTCATCAACGCACTCTATCACGACAATTTCCAGATCACCGTCACCGTCGACATCGACGATTTCCTAGCGATGCAGTACCTCCCTTCCAGATTGCCGAGACCATATCGATATCGATCTTAGATACATCCTGAGTGTGGAAAATTGCAGTGAGGTAGGTTCTTGGCTACCGAGTTGTTCCTCCTTCGCTAGTCGATGGGATAAATACTGTACTATATAGCTACGTCCGTACCGCGGGTCCGGCCCGCTTCCCCCTCTGAGAGAGCCCTCGGAGTGATAAGCCGGGGCCGGAGATCAGTCCTGATGTGGGTAAGGAAGTAGGGTGGAGGGAGTTGGTGGGCTTGGTTGTCAGGGCTTCGGAGAGGACCGAGGTTGTGGGTAGGTTGTTATGCTCCGTAGGATTCAGGGTCCCAATTGTTCTTTGTAGGTGAAATGTGATTGGAGAGCGCATGTGTAATTGACATGAATATCAGTTTTTTTGTGGGATGTACATGTGAGGGTTTTGTTGGAGAAAGCTAGTAAGTTGAGGTTATTCGAGATGGGATCTAGGGAGAATTTGTGTGCTTTGGCTATTATTCGGGAAGAAGTTATACCCTCGTAAGTGAAAATTATGAGGGTAGCATTGTCATGGCATTGTGACATATGGGAATGCTACATTTTTACTGGTTTGGCAACAAAATTGAGGATCCACTCTCCATCGCCAAATCTGTTCCCCAATTCTCATGTTCCATTCGCTGGTGGAGCACCTGGTTTCGGGATCGATGCCAGTGAGTTGAACTCTAGTAAATACCCATCCGGATCGCGAGCGAACCCAGTAGGAATCGACACATTCCCCAGCTTCCCAGTCCCCGGTTCCATCACAATCTCCCTTCCATCCCTCTTCACAGCGTCGAACGTCGTCTTGATGTTGTCGACGTAAAACACCAGTTTGATCCGCGATTTCGGTGTTGCCTGTGGGGTCTTGTACTGCATCAGCACGATCGAAGACCCAGAATTAGGCGCAGGGTGACTGAGAACTATTTCATCGAAGACCGGAGTGTTATATTTGACACCTGAATCTTTCATTCCGAGGACACCCGTGTAGAACTTCTGCGCGCGAACAAGGTCAGCCACTTCGATCCCGATGGCTCCCAGTTTCGAGGGTGCTTGAGCTAGAGTTGAAGTAACGGTCGTAAGGAAGACGGCAACCAGAAATGGCAGTGGCGAGGTTGGCAGCTTCATGCTTGTGATTCTTCCAAGTGGAGATGACGCGGAATGAGGCGCGAAGGCCTTGACTGGAGATATTTGTTGCTACTGTAGTTGAAGGGCAAGGCGTGAAACTTTTTTTCCTATGTACTTCAAGTTAGCAGGAGCATGAACAGGTCACGTGCTCGTGAACAAACTTCTCTTTCGGAAATATTTCGATTTTGGTCTTATCGAATATCGTATCGACAAGACTTGGTCTTTGCGAAACCCTGCAAGGCAATGTACGACGTAGCCAATAACCGTTGTGTAGACAGTGCACGGAGTTGTTCTGCATAAGTACTTACTAGAAGAAGGTTCCACGTTAGGCTACTTTAGCGAGGGCTGATTCAGGTCGGGCATTGGTTGGACTCGTCGTTTCGGCGCTGGCCGAGGGCTGGAAAGAGATGTTGATGCGAGCATCCGTAACCCACCAGCCCAACCCAGCTCGAACAGCTCAAAAAAGAAGTTCAGGAACTGGGAGCGGGTATGGTCGTCGTGTCTGTAGATTCCCGTCTATTTCTACCGAGCACAATCTCGGAGAGCAGGCTCAATTCATACCATGAGAAGGATCCGCGCAGGCAGGCAACTCGGCCTTGAGAGATCAGACGAAATGCGGCAAGACTTCGGCACAACCTAGTCCCAACTTGGGATGTTCGAGGCTGACGAAATGAGCCAGAGAAGCGAAGACATCCGTGACCAGATGGTTTGAGCGCAATCTGGGGATTTAATAAGAAGTCCTTGCGATGCGGGAAAATGACTATTTCTGGGGTGCTGAAGCAGCAGTGCACGAAATGAGGTCCTTCCAGAATCATACCTTATGGTTGTGTTCCGGCCCATTATGAGGTGATGCACCCGCGCTCTTCTGGAATAAAAGTTTTGGGTGCCTTCACATGTATCGCCTTTCTCTCTCAGATCTTATCCTCAGTCACGCTGTGCCTCCATGGAAGAGAGAGAAAGTGGGGATTTTTGCATCACCATGACATCGCCCTTACAAAGGAAGCTTTTTGAAAGCCATCTCACCACCAGCTCACCTCCCTGGATCGATCTCTTACATCAACTTCCCATTGACCTCAGCGATTACACATCATTCCTCGCCAGCTACAGCGATATAGTTCTTTCGCCACTTGAGGACGAGCTACGAATCGAAGACCTGTTCGAAGACGAGCTTTTTGAAGATAGCAAGGAGGAACCAACAGACACCGTCGCAATCATGTCCAACAAGCAGTATTCTTCATACTCTCAATCCTATTCGAGCTCGACCTTTACAAGCTCGTCGAATGGCGGAGCTCCACAAACCTGGCGAAGCACCGAGTCCATCTCGTCGGATTCTCAGGGAACTACTGTTCATCGAACTTCAGAACAGCCAGGACAGCTTCCAAGACAAGAGACGCTGAGGCTTGGCGAATCGGGCAATTTGATTGGGAAGCAGCCAGCAAGCTCCGGTAGGATTGAGGAGATAAGTGAGGCGGACAAGGGATGCGCCGAACGCATGGAAGACGAATATACGAAGCGAGAAGGAGGCGCATAGCGTGGTGTCTGTTGGGGACAAACAGGCCGATTCTTCAAGATTCCTGCTTATTGCACAAAGAGCAGAGGTTGGAACGCCCGATCATTCCGCAATACGATTTACGTTGTCGAAGTACTCGGGAAGCATTGAATAGCATTGGCGTTGCATACGGTCATCACGGCTGAGTAGGAGTTTGGAGAGGCATTGTTGATACCACTACTTAGACCTGTCAATTTTCGGAAAGGACGCTTACGTAATGGAAACTTTCTGCGACCATGGTTGTCGAGCAAATCAGCCATTGAGAGGACTCGTGAACAATGGACAAGTCCTCCTCCATCTTCTCGCCCTGGGACAATGAAAGTCGTGTTGGAGAAGCGGTCCTCTCAGCTCGACAGAAAGCGTTAATCCTTTGCCATCAGTTCCTTCTTCAAAATGTTGGACTGATGGAAGCCGAGTATTGGCGGACGGACATGAATCGACGAGATATGTTCCTGGTTTGAGGTTTTGATTGACACGCACCGAAAAAGCTGCCGGTTGTGTGGCGGGTGGCGGGGTGAGAAGGGCGGATTTTGCGTAGATTCTCGTTAGCAGTGGAGTTGATAGAAAAGTATTGATTGAGGATGGAAGTGTACTGTATTGTTTGTACATAGTATGCCGTCAGATGTCCCGTTCGGCGGAAGAGACTGTCCACGGGTGCCACTATGCCTATGGTGATGACCAACCATAGGAACCGCAATGGTTCTAAAGCTAGCTACCGCATTCTTAAGGTACTAGCGCAGAATCCATGAGTAGGTACCTATCCTTCAACGTGGCTTCTCCATCTTTGAATGAGAGACGAAACAGAATTGTAGGAGCTGAGGTTACAAGTGTCTTCATCTGTCCTTACTTCTGACAGGAATCCCTTTCTTTCCCTCTCTCCTTCGCCAACACAATCTTTCCCCACGGGCACAATTTTTACCGAACGAGGCCATCAACCATATAAAGCTCCCATCTCAACCTCGCCTTGGCAACGAGTGCGCAGAAACAACAATCGCAATGGATGATGCTTTCGTAAGACCGGTGCAGGATATCCTGAAGCACTTCCAGGTCTCGGAGAGCAAAGGCCTATCAGCAAAGGGAGTGGAAGCGCAAAGAAAGCAGTTCGGTCCCAATGGTGGGTCTTCCAGCAGGAATACCCTCCAACGAGATAATTCACTGACATACATCTAGCTCTTCCAGAGGAACCACCGACTCCGCTATGGGAACTCATTCTCGAGCAGTTCAAGGACCAGCTGGTTCTGATTCTTCTTGGCTCGGCCGCTGTGTCCTTCGTCTTGGCCCTGTTTGAAGATGGGGAAGGTTGGACCGCATTTGTTGACCCAGCAGTTGTACGTATCGTCCGCAAACTCGTACCGTTATCTGTAACTGATTGTTCATTTGCTAGATCCTCACCATCTTAATCCTCAACGCCGTTGTAGGTGTTTCGCAAGAAAGCAGCGCTGAAAAGGCTATTGCCGCTCTCCAGGAATACTCTGCCAACGAAGCCAAAGTCATACGCGATGGAATCACGAAACGTGTCAAGGCCGACGATCTGGTGCCAGGAGATATTGTTGTCATTTCTGTAGGTGACAGAATACCGGCAGATTGCAGACTTCTCTCTGTACAGAGCAATTCGTTTAGCGTGGATCAGTCTATTCTTACAGGAGAGAGTGAGAGCGTTGGCAAGGACACAAATGCCATCAAGGACAAAGAGGCGGTCAAGCAGGACCAGATCAATATGCTCTTCTCAGGGACTACCGTCGTTACTGGACATGCGCACGCCGTGGTCGTACTCACAGGACCCAACACCGCAATCGGAGACATCCACGACAGCATCACATCCCAGATCTCGCAGCCTACACCCCTTAAAGAGAAGCTGAACGATTTTGGTGACACGCTCGCGAAAGTCATCACTGTGATCTGCATTGTCGTTTGGTTGATCAACATCCAACATTTCAACGACCCAGCTCATGGAGGATGGACCAAGGGCGCAATCTACTACTTGAAGATTGCTGTCTCTCTGGGTGTCGCTGCTATTCCAGAAGGTCTGGCTGTTGTTATCACAACCTGCTTGGCTCTCGGAACACGTAAAATGGCGGCCAAGAACGCTGTAGTCCGTAGTTTGCCATCAGTTGAGACTCTGGGAAGTTGCAGCGTTATCTGCTCCGACAAGACCGGAACCATTACTACCAACCAAATGAGTGTCAACAAAATTGTATTCATCGGTGAGAACGGAGCCTCTCTGGAGGAGATCGACATCGAAGGCACTAGTTTTGCACCAGAAGGCATGGTATCGTTCAAAGGAAAGGCGCTTGATCACCCCGCAGCTGCCATGCCAACTCTGCTCCAAGTTACTGAAATAGCGGCACTCTGTAACGAGGCCCAGCTTTCGTTTGACACCAAGAACGGCACATACAGCATTGTAGGAGAACCTACTGAAGGTGCTCTACGTGTCTTAGTTGAAAAGATTGGTACACCACACACCGGATTCAATGGTGCGAAGGGTTCTCTCTCCCGTGAGCAGCGTCTCCACTACCACAGTTCGTACTACGAGGAACAGGCTGCAAAGCTTGCCACCTACGAGTTTTCACGCGATAGGAAAAGCATGTCAGTCCTTGTTGAGGGCAATGACAAGAAGCAAAGACTTTTGGTCAAAGGAGCCACTGAGACCATTCTCGGCCGATGTACCCACGCAATTGCTGGCCACAATGGAAAGAAGGTGCAAATGACCCCAAAGATCACACAATTGATCAACGATGAGATCTTGGAGTATGGAAGACTCGGTCTTCGCGTTATGGCACTCGCAACTGTAGATGATATTACTGGCAACCCTCTCACTAAATCCGCAAAGACCACCCAAGATTACTCCAAGCTCGAACAGAGAATGACACTTGTTGGTCTCGTTGGTATGCTCGATCCTCCTCGCCCAGAAGCTGCTGGCGCCATCAGAAAATGCAGAGATGCTGGGATCCGTGTCGTTGTCATCACCGGCGACAACAAGGCTACCGCTGAGACTATTTGCCGACAAATTGGAGTTTTTGGTCCGGATGAGGATTTGACTGGCAAGAGTTATACTGGCAGAGAGTTCGACGACTTGAGCGATAGCGAGCAACTCGCAGCAGCTAAGCGCGCATCTCTGTTTTCCCGCACTGAGCCAACTCATAAGTCTAAACTTGTTGACTTGCTCCAATCGGCTGGCGAAGTTGTAGCCATGACTGGTGACGGTGTCAACGATGCTCCAGCCCTGAAGAAGGCTGATATCGGCGTAGCCATGGGCTCGGGTACTGATGTCGCCCGTCTCGCTTCTGACATGATTCTCGCTGACAACAACTTCGCGACCATCGAAAGTGCTGTCGAAGAGGGGCGTTCAATCTACAACAACACTCAGCAATTCATCCGCTACCTCATCTCCTCCAACATTGGAGAAGTCGTGTCCATCTTCTTGACTGCTGCAGCGGGTATGCCTGAAGCTCTTATTCCTGTTCAACTTCTATGGGTCAACCTGGTCACGGACGGTCTCCCAGCCACAGCTCTCTCCTTCAACCCTCCAGATCACGACATCATGAAGCGACAGCCAAGAAAGCGCGATGAGCCACTCATCAGCGGATGGTTGTTCTTTCGATATATGGTCATTGGGACGTATGTGGGTGTCGCAACGGTCTTTGGATATGCGTGGTGGTTCATGTACAATTCTGAGGGCCCGCAGATCACGCTGCACCAACTCGTAAGTCCTTGACGTTCTTCTGCAATCCAATCCATTCTAACACACAATACAGACACATTTCCACAGCTGCTCTACTCAATTCGCGGAAATTGGATGCGAAATGTTTAGCAACAACATGTCTAAAGCAGCGTCAACCGTATCTCTCTCCATACTCGTAGTGATTGAGATGCTCAACGCCATGAACGCATTGTCATCCAGCGAGTCTCTCGTGACCCTTCCATTGTGGAAGAACATGATGCTGGTGTACGCGATCTGCCTATCCATGGCATTGCACTTTGCACTTCTCTACATTCCTTTCCTACAAAGCTTGTTCTCTATTGTTCCACTCAATTGGAACGAGTGGAGGGCAGTATTGTTGATTAGTGCGCCTATTATCGCCATTGATGAGGTTCTCAAGTTCGCGGAGAGAGTATTGTACGTTCAAAAGCCGGCGAGGAATATCAGCCTGAATGGGTCTGCCAATGGGCACGCCAAGGCTGAGTAGAAGATAATCCATAGAAACTAGATTAGTCATAGGGAGGAACATTTGCATGTCATGTATACTTAGTTATGGAGTTATGAATTGACTTCTTTGCCTGCGAACTTGCAATCAGGCTCAGTGATGAGAGGTTTGGCCTGAAATTAAACAGCTCGGAAGATCGTGAATGAGATTACAGTAATTGAAAATTGACAGGATCATAACCATAACTCTTTTCCGATAGATGCAGTGCCATGGATTCGCGTAAAATTCCCTTTATGAGGAATGGTTCTCAGCCTTCCAAGTGCCAGGGATTGACGCCTCTGGTCTCCTTGGGCACTGCATTTATTCCTAGACACAGCCCCAAGACAGACGTGTCAAATGTCGAACAGAGGTTCGGAAAGCTCGGTTGGGAGCCATCCTCGATCTTAACCATCTTTACGGCATCCATGGTGTTTAGTGAAGCTGAAGCTGAAGCAAACCTCGCTAACCACCCGTCGCCGCGATGAACCATTACCTGCCTGGTCAAGGTTATGGAGGAGGTCAGGCCCCATACCAACTCCCCGATAGCGCTATAAATTATGGGGGACAACATGGGCCAGCTCCAGGTGAGTCTCCTCATAATAGAACTGAAAGCTTTCGCATACTGATCAGGAAAAGGCTATGCGACACCACCTCCTGGCAATCAATGGCAACAACCACCACCTCCCAATCCTCCGAACCAACAATTACAGTATGGAGCACAGGGACAGCAGACTGCTGCTCCGGGATACAACCCTGGCGGGTATGGTGGGATGGCTGGAGGACAGACACACCTTCCAGGTCCGGTAGGACATACTTTCGAGGCATAGAGAGAGTTCAGAACAGGAGCTAACATGAATGGTAGCCTCCAACACAACAGCCTCAGACAATCTATGGACAGCAACCACCTCAGCAGCAAGGATACAATTATGGAAGACAGCAAGCTTCAGAACCAGCTCCCCAACAGCAATACGGGCCCAATTCACACCCTTCAGTGTCTTCGATCGCATCGTCTGTATACCAGAATGAAGACACTCAGAATAGTGAATGGGGTCAGCCCTTGCAGTACTCGACACATGCACCGGTAGACAGATATGGTCCTAATGCTGGCCAGCTTGGTAATTCGCAGCAACAAACGGTTCACAATGCTCCCCAAGCGCAGCACTACGATGCCTTTGCACCCCCTCCTCCTTCGTCAACACCAGGAGGTTCATACTTTCCACCTCTCCAGGGACACCACTCTGGCGTTCCCTTATCGGCGACGAGTACATATAGTCAGGACGATGGCCAACAGGTCATACCACCATCTTTGTCTGGACAAGGTGCAGCAGCCTACATCCCAACAAATACCAATCCTGTGCAGGGCGTGTATATACCTCCCCCTCCTGAGAATGTGCCCGCTTGGTCTCAGCGACAGCACGATCCTCTAGACCCGAATTTCAGAAAGTTCAAATATACCCCCAGACCCCCTCCTAAACCACCAGAATATGGAAATCAGACGCCTGTGGGTCAATATGACAATGCTCAGCAGCAAAAACATCCTCCTCCTCCTCCTCCTCCTCTAGCACCACCAGGACAAGCACCTCCATTGGGACAGATGCAAAATTACAACCCAGGACTTCCGCAAAGTCAGCAGTATCAGCAGTATTCTGCTCCAGGACCAGCGCAACAAGCAATGCATGGAGCACCGAATGGTCAAACTTCGCAAGATCAGTACCCACCGAGCCAGGGGCAGCCAATACATGGACCTCCGCCGCCCCAATACCAACAGCAGCACATAGCACAAGGTCAGCTTCAGCATAGTCCAGCGCAGTCATTCACAACACCAGCGCAAGGACACAATACTGGTAGTCGGCCACAATCTCAGTATGGTCAGCCTCAAAACTGGACTCAGGGCCAACATGCTGGTAGCAGACCTGCCTCAGTGCAGCAGACTCAGCAGCCGTATGGGCTCCCGCAGCAGCATACTCACTCGTCTTCACTTTCGCATGCCACAATACCATACCATCAAAGAGTTTTAGAAGAAGAGGTCACACCAGTTTCTCCACTGCAACATCGCCAAAGCATGAGTCTGGAGAATGCTAATGATCCCATACTCAACACCCCTGGGATCCCCTCACGCAGTGAATCACAGATTTCACGAAAGTCTATACCACTTCAGCCTATACAGGAGCCTCAGCCGGCAAAACCAATTGTGAGCACGTCCAATGCATCCGCGCTTGGGGGATTTGGAGGACCTTCAGACTGGGAGCACTTTGGAAGTGCTCCCGAAATCGACGATACCGCGATGTACGGAGTCAAATCAGACAAGGAGGCTCCTCCTTCGCCTCATATGGCAAGCGTAGAGTTGCCAACTGGATCTCCCATTCGAGAACAGCGAAGCGATTCTCAAGTTAGTGTTCAAGACGAATGGGAATCATCGCCAGCAGTCGTGTCTATTGATTCGCAGGGGCCATTTCCTATCGTAGGACCAGCTGGACAACAGCCGCCTACCAGCTGGACTCCAACTCCACCTGTCCCACAATCGAATTACCAGCAGCCTTCACATCCACCGTCTGTGCCCCCACCAGTCTCAAGTGTAGTTGTAGTGGACGATCCAGATTACATTCCACCAATGCCGAATACCCCACCATTAACAGGAATGAATTTAAACGAGAGAAGGCCACTTGTCCTGGGAGGCTCGACAGCCATACATTCCGCTCCCCAAACATCGACATCCTTCGTGATGGAGGACGCTATTGGCATCACACCTTCTCAACCAGCCCTGCCGCAGTATCAAGAACAGCCAAATGTGCCGCAATATCAGCAGTCATCTGAGCCCGTAACCACTGCTGCTGGCGACCATTGGCAACGGAATCAAGTACCGCCGCGAAGCATGACGCCTCGTCTGCATTCTACCACAGGAGAAACTCAAGCACTTCAAAACGCGCAGCGCGAAGTCCAAGAGCTACAAGCACGTCTCACCAGCGCTGAAGGGGCTTTAGCGGAGAGAGACTCTGTCATCGCACAGAAAGATTCCAGTTTGGCCCAAAAAGACTCTGCTCTTGCCCAGAAGGATTCTGTCATCGCTCAAAAAGAGTTATTCATTGCTCAGGAGGATGTTACGCTGGCCGAGAAAGACTCCGTCATCGCTCAGAAAGAAGCATCATTACAGAAAACAGAAACCGCTCTCAAAAAGATTGCAGGAAAACAGAGTAGTATTGCTGAGAAGCAGGATGAAGAGCTTGCGAAGATCCGCTCCGAAACGACGGCACTAGAAAAACGAGTTACACGGGCGGAATCAATGTTGACAGCCACAGAATCAGCTTTCAATTTCGAGAAGGGTGAACTAGAGAAGAAGATACGCGAGGCCCAAACAGCATTAGCCGCAGCGACTACCGAAGCTGTAGAACTGAAGAAACTGCTTGGCGAGGAACAGACGAAGTCTAGTACTCCTGTTGACATTGCTCCTGGTCTTGAGCCATGGTTCAAGGGTTCTCTTGAGCGGTACAAGGAGATGCTCTACACCGAGTCGAAACCGCTCGCCCAGAAAGAAAAATTGAACGTCTTCATGAGCTTTGTCAACTCAGAGTCTCGCCTTCGAGGGATTGATCTGCCTTTTGGGCCAGCTGGACAATTGAAGGGATTTCCACCGCAGCAGCACTCGCAACCAACTAGTCGTTCAGGGCCCAGAATCGCTTCCGTTCAGGAACCAAAGAAACCACGACCACAGCTACCACACATTAACTCGTCCCCCAATTCGGAAGGATTCGTTATGGTCGATTCCGATGAAGACATCCAATATTCGCCTGGTGGGCGCCCGATCATGACACCCAAGCTCAAGAAATCTGCCAGTGTACGAAGTGCCAATTCTGCCCCAGAAGCAGGTGCAGCTGAGCTGCCCGCTACTGAAGCTGTTCCCAATTCTCAGGCTGCGCCATCGATCCCACAATACCAGCCGTTCAGAAGAAACAGTGTTGAGACTCCAACTGCTTCTGGTCCAACTGCAGCGCTTGGAGGGGGTTCTTTGAAATCATCACCTCACAACGATACTTGCTCCAAACAGCCTGCGTATATGAAACTCGTATTCCCTGGAGACCAGGCGGCCACACCACCAGTGGCACAAAGCACGCCGTCAGTAGCAACGTCTGCTGCGCCTCCAACCAAGGAGCCAGTCTATAGGCCAATGTCGCAACTGATCCAATCCGTACCAGCAGTACCAGCGATACCAAACCAGCCTAAACAACCATCCAGGGAAGAAAAACCTGTTTTGAAGCAAGTCCTTGGAAAGAGAGGAGGTTCCCGGGACGAGCCCATGTTACCACAACCACTGAAGCCGAACAGTCCTCCAAATCAGCCTCCACAAGTGCCTCAACAGGCACTGCAGCAGACTCCTCAGCAAGCCATCCAGAAAGCACCACAGCACACACAAACACCACCAAATGCGCTTCAGCAAGTACCCCAGCAACCTCGCACTATGGCCTCCACGCCAGCACTACGTCCGCACCCAAAGCAGAAACAATCGTTTTCTTCGCCAATGAAACATCTCGCATCCTTGCTACCGCCTGTCAAGATGTCCGACTCTGAGACGGCTTCAAGAGACCTACAGAGCCTTCGCAAAGCGTTCTCCTCGTTTCCCTCTGATTACGAGTTCATCTCGTTTTTGACCAAGACTTGGGAGACTGAAGCCACGACGATGCGATCGAGGCACGAAGCAGAACGTAGAAAGCGTCAACAAGCTCTCGAGAAACGGACCAATGAACTCTACGACCACGACGAGATAGGGTACGGTGACTTTGACACACTTGAATCTCAGGCCAAAGAAGAAGAACAACACCTCAAGGCTAAAGAAGATGCCGAAGAGTACGATAGCTACGGACACCAAGTCTTTGAGCCTGTTTTTCGAAAGTTACAAGAGCAAATCGGTGGTTTGATGGGGCTGTTTGGCCATGTGCAGAATCTTGTTACACGGGCTGAAACTGGCCTTGCAGCATTATCTCATCGGCCTGAAGATACTGATCTTGCTGGAGCGATGGCCCTGTTAATCCAAGTATATACGGCGCTTGAAGAGAGACACGTAGAGGTTGCGAAGGCGGTTCAAGAAAGAGATCGGAGGTACAAGAGGACGCAGACCAAGCCTTTATATGCCAAAGGTGACATAGTGGCTATGAAGAGAGTGGAGAAAAGCTTTGAAAATGCTGAAAGGAGCAATGAGGTCAGAGCTAGAATTGAGAAGGCAGAGAGGTGCAAGAGGCTTTGTCGTGTCATCGAGGCCAACATGGAACGCGGAATTGGCGTCAATGAAGATTTTGCTCACGATATCCTTGGTGTGGTGGAGGAAGGTGCTTCGGTCCAATCGGAAGATAAGGATGGGTTTGAGCAATTGGTAATGATGGCCCGGGATGTTCTGAAGGAAGTTTACGGTAGCACAACGCGACTGCTGAGGCATTTTGAGTTCATGGATATGGAGCTGAACGAATGTGAGTATGCTGTCAGCGTCGCGAGTGCGAAGTTGAAGGGCGATCCGGAGGCCTTTTTTGAGAGGTTGGAAAAGGAGAAGAACAGTGAGGATAAGAAGTTGAAGGAGGAGTGGACTGGTAGGATTAAAGAAGTGCAGGACCATGCTCTAGTTACTGATAAGCAGGTTGAGGTCGTTCTTGGGCGGCTTGGTGGGGCTGTTGGTAGTGGAAGGGCCAGAGCGGGTACTGCCGGCGAAACGAGTGCGTTGGAGGAGGCGAAGAGGCGAAATGGGGAATTTTGATTGGACATTGTTTGAAGACCCCGAGTCGCGATTGAATAGTAAGCTCGTTTGATATTTCATGGTGTTTGGCTTGCGGACAAATTGATTCCCCCCTTTTGTACGAGTCCTATTTTGGTGTTCCGGAAGGATATTCCATTTGAATTGAATACCGCAGAAACAAGAGCGATTCCTCGTATTCTCCGTCTTTTTGGCTCGGTCGACACGGTATTCGAAATGGTTTCATGACATATATGACATGTTCGAATTGTTTGTGTCGGAAGCTGAATAAGGTTCCTCCATGTTGGAAAGACTCGTGGGCTATGTGCTCTCTTGTGCATGTATGAAGAAAATTGCTTCATTATTACATAGTCCACCGCATTTGGATCGTCGCCGTCAAGCAAGTCATACGAGATACGAAGAAACGACTTGGTACTGGCAGTGCTCGTAATGTATATGGCAGGGGTTGGGTATTGGCTATGGAGAGGAATGTTGGTTATTTTTGATACTTCATTCAGTCAGCTAGATGCTTCATGGTGGCGGAGCGAGTGGTAATGGCTGTCTCGTGGCTCGTTGGTGGCCATTCAGTTCGGAATCGTGCATATTTTCACGTTCACATGTCTGTGGAGCCGGCCAAGCCGTCACCATTTTGGCAAAAATGGCTGTGAAGTCGTGGAAGAAGGAATCAGCTACAAATAGCCCATCCTACTCGTTGAGTTTCCGGTGCTTGGAACATATAGAAGCTATTAGCAGGACAGTGACTGCAACGTAAAATCCAACTACGAATAGCCATTTACCCTATTTTTCCATTGGATCCTTTCATCCTCTTTTGTTTTCTATTCTTTTTATCCATCGATTTTCCTCCGGAACTCTTCCTGCTATCGACAATAAGCACGATATCGGAGACATGGCTCGCACTGATGCTAAATTCAAAATCAATGATGAAGTTAGTATCCCCAACGACAATGACGGCAATTTTCTTAGCACCGTTCTCCGTGGTTTTGGATGGGGGAAAAAGAGCGGAGTGGTTGGAAAGGTTGTTAGTGTGAGGCCTTTCAGGTTGACGACGTGGACGTATAGGTTGGAGGGGGTGGGAATTGATGAGTTTAGGTGGTGGGAGGAGGGGGAGGTGGAGTTGGCGAGGGCGTGCTGGGCCTTGGTAGTTGAGTAGGGGTACGAGAGTGAGAAGGACGGGGAGGAGGGAAGTAGTGATATGGTTGGTGAAGTTAGTGGCGAAAGTGAGGTTTTATTAGTACCGGAAGTTTGATAGACTATGACTGATTCTGGGGGAAACCTGGTCGATCAGTTGAGTATGTAATGGGGTTTGGAAGCTTACATTTGTCGATTCGACTGTTGCAAGTACTTGAATGAAGATTTCCTGATTAGGCTTGAGAATGCAAGCACAATGCTATCCTCTTATCGAGTCACTTCAGATCATTGAAGATTGTCGAGTCTTGAGAATCTAGGAAACGTTACTTCCGTCTCTCTTAACGAATCCCTCTCCTCCAGATCGATATCGATAAATTTCCGGCAAAGCTTCAGAAAAAAGAGCGAATGGCATGAACCAAATCCACCGACTATTGTACGCATCTGTTTGCATCCTTAGCCTTGACACCGCGTGCAACACCTGTTACACGCCCTACATTTCAAACTTTCGCTAGCTAGAGGTAGCTTTACAGGAACAAATATAAGGACCTGGAAATACGACAAACAGTAAACAAAATATCAGGCTATTGAGCAATCATCTCCCCTTGATATAGTAGCGAGAGGTACTGTAAGACTGTTCATCGAACACTGCCATAGCGTTCTCTCTTCGACGTAATTGACATCGACTACAACCTTATACATTATATAGCATTCCTGCCCCCCCTCCTCTTCTTCAGAAATCAAAAATTAGCTTTCGTACACGTATCCTTCATCCTGTGATTACTATCGATAAATTGCTGGCAACCTTTGACTTTCTATCTCGATTGAGAGTCCTCAAGACCAGAGCGGCTCATTTGTGCATCCAGGAGATTAGATGTTAGTATAAACTCGATTACATCTCACCCGATTTAGTAGATGAGCAAGTACTAATCTAATAACTATAACTAACGTACATGTCTGTAATCAGTCCGATCCTGGCCGACTCAATACACCGACAAAGGAAAAGTGCGCTATTCTTTTTTTAGTACAAACGAGCAGTAACAGTCTGTTCTCCTGGTTCACGGTAGTATCTATCGTAGACGCTCTGGCCAAGTCGGAGGGCTCCTTCGTTGGCCTCAGGAACTCCATCGAGGTATAGACTGCCCAACCCTTTCACATCTTCTGGAAGACGTACTTTGTTGCTGCGGACCTGAAAGGATCTGTGCGATATCGTTAGCATGGCTACTATGTAATGGAAAGAGTCCGTAAGTCATGCTCTATAACCTTAAAGAGTCTAAATTTCTCAAGTCAAGATCGATATGGATAAGTTTCTGGCAAGCTCAACATGCAAAATTTCCAGAAAATCATCGATATTGATATCGTTTTCAGGACCTTCTTTTGAAATTAAAACTTCGGTTGTTCACTCACCCGTTGATTTCGCGGTCGACCTTCAGGTACTCCTTGGCACTGTCGGCAGTGCCACGTTCCAGAAGATACTCCATATAGTACTTGCCAAGGTCTTTGACGACAGCAGGGCCAATCTGAGCCTTCTGCGTGATCGAAGCCCATACCTCTTTGATGCGCTCGTACTGAATCTTCTCGGTAGCAGCGCTGGTTGGTTGGGAGAGCTCAAAGAAGAACCACTTGACCCAGAATGGTCTCGAGTCGCGGTACCATTGAGCGTTCTTGTTGTATACCTCACGCGCTTCTTCAGGTGAGCCCTTGATCTTCCAGAGCAGATTAGCCCACTCAGATACGAGAACACCCTTGGCAAACAAGTCGCACTCTTGGCCTTGAAGGAAGGATGCATACACCTTGATGGCGCTGTCAATGCCGCCATGGCGGCGGTCCAAGTTGGCTAGGGAAATGATTGTCTCGAGATGAGCTGGTAGCTTCATCAGGATGGCGAGATGCATATCGCGGGCAATGTCGAAACGTCCTTCAGACTCCTCAAAAACAGCGTAGTGTAGGCGAACTGTTGGCTTGACGATTGGGACATAGATGAAGCTAGCGCGCTGATAGACATTACGAACCTCTTCGGTCTTGCCGCCTTGTGCATAGAGCCAACGGGCGTAACGAAGCCAGAACTCCTCGTACAAGGCACATACCACGATGCATCGCTCATAGAGGAACTTTGTGCGCTCGTATGTGCCAAACTCTTCCTCGAAGTCCAAGTATTTCCTCCAGTTCTCGAGTTCCGGAGCTTCCAGTTCAGTGACGTGGAAGTATGGTCGCTTGATCAAGTCTTCGAAAGGTGCGCGCTTCAAGGTTTCTGCCTGGGTATTGGTATAGACGTCAAGGTATTTGCCGTCAAGATAGACCCGAATATCACGCTCAACTTCAATATCCGTCTTGTTTGGGTTGTCACGAAGCTGATCTAGACGGTACGCGTTCAATGTCTCCAGGTCGGCCAGCTCGGTCAGTGGTCGATACTGCGCAGTTTGGCGGAATTTCTCAAAGTACTCGCGGTATTTCGACATGGGAATTTGTGACACGCGATCTAGGATTGCGAAGACTTTATCAGGTGCCTCAGTACGCTCTTCGAAGTCGAGATACCTGTCCCAGAAAGGAGAGGATTGGTAGTCAAGGCCAACATAGCCTGCAGCGCGCTCGAATAGTCTAAGAAATCACTGTTAGTAGTTATTGAAGCCAAAGGGATAGGAAGAGGGCGAGGAGATCAAACGGTGTAGTCGGCCTTCTGAGACCGTATGCAATCAACCATTCTCAAATGTCATAGAAGTTCCAAAAAGCGCGGTCCTGACGATTCTCTAAAGACGAAATGCGGCTGTGAAAGTGTCTGAACGGTAGTGTGAGAGGTGACACGGGGGAGGGGAGATGATATTGGGTCTCTCACCCATAATCGAGGCTGTAATTCTTCAAACGGATTCGTGATTCTGGCGAGTTTGTGCGAGCTGCATGCTGAGCAAAAAGTGGCCCAAGGTTAAGAGGAGGATGAAAGGGAGGGTACGATACTTACTCTCGGATCAAGTCAGCGTCGTGACTGGTCTCAAATTTGAAGGCACAGTAGTTTGTCCATAGGTCGACCGAGTTTGGTATGCTTGCGACGCCGCGCTCGTAGACCTGGTCGCGTCAGCAGCGCGCTTTGAATGCCGTGTGGCAGTACTGACCGTTTCTGCAGCTTCTGTGCCAGCTATGAAGAATTCCTTATCCGCATACCGCTTCCAGTATACGAAGAATAGAGGGAATTTTGCGAGGAAGCGATCGTAGATTTCGCGAAAGGCTGAGATGGCCTGCGGACTGGAGTTGCGGTTGAGTCCACTCTCGAGGTTCTCGGCGGCCTTGACGAGCGCATCCCATGGCTCGTACTCGTCTGGGTTTTGTGCCTATGCTGTGGTGAGAATCCCGCGATGTAAAGACTCTATGATGCGACTTACAACGTCTGCGTACAGCTTCTTCAACTCATTGAATTCGGCTTCCTCCAGGCCACTGAGATCGGGCACCTCTCGTGGTGCAATCTCCCGTGGCATCTCAAAGTCAGAAGTCATGGTGGGGATCCTGTCGACCCGGTGATGGTGGGATAATTCAGTAGGTCCGGGTGAAATGCTCGCTTCAATGCTCTCCCTCGATGCTCGCTGCCGGATCCTGGATGGTCCTGGGTGGATGTGAAGCTAACTACCTTTATCCTGAGCGCTATGGGGGGATGCGCCGGGCGTGGGCCTATGAAATGGGCTATGATGGTAGCTGGCGAGGTGTTATTGAATAAAGGTGCGCAATGAGAGAAAGATGCGTAGGGCGGAGAGCTGTTGCGCCAAAAACTAATTGGTCTCTGAGGTAGGCCGAGATCTATTAATAGTAGAGCGTGCCCAACTCGACATTGATATTGATGACTTTCTGGCAATTGGATTCTGGAATATTGCCAGGAATTTATCGATATCGATCTTGGTTTGAATGACTGCTTTTGGAATTACGATATACATAGCTTCAGTCACAAGATGAAGGAACCTGAATTGCTGGTCCGCTCCGTGTAGATTCACGACCATTATTGCCGGCCGAACAATGTGTAGCACGCAGTCCGACTGCTTCAATCTCGATCGGCAGTTGTTTGCCATATATGACTCCGATAGCCTTTACGTCCGCCTCCTCGATACTCAAGTCAGGCAGCAAGATCAAGTCAGTCAGCAAGATCAAGTCAGGCAGCAAGATCAATTCAGGCAGCGAGATCAATTCAGGCAGCGAGATCAACACGGAAATGGAAGTATACTCTACTGCTCTCAATGCACGTGATGGTCAACTCAGCTTACATACTAGTAGTGTCCGCAATCCGACTGGATAGAAGATTCGATCCCAGCCAATGGATGACGTTGTGCTTTGTAATGGGCTCACCGACCAAAGATGGCAACCTCCTCTTTCGTGTTGGAAAGACTCAATAGCTCAATCTTTCATCTCTAACCGTCGGACCATATCAGCGCACACGCTCTTCCATCTACCTTAATTTCCAACTATATCCCGAAAATGGCCAAAGTTACCCTCTTCGACCTTCCTAGCAAAGACCCATGCCGATCATGGAGCTTAAATCCATGGAAAACTCGACTATTTCTCAACTACAAAGAAATCGAGTACGATACCGAATGGGTTGAGTATCCTGATCTCGCTCTCAAGTTCAAGAACTTGTCAGTTGTGTCCAAGATGCTTTTTCTCGTTGAATTTACCAATAGCTCAACAGCGGCATTCCACCAAACACCGATGGAGACACGCCATACACGATCCCGACTATCCGTCTAGTGAACGGCAAGACCGAGACGTACATCATGGACTCCAAGAAAATTGCGATAGCACTGGAAGACATGTTTCCGAAACCATCGATGTATTTAGATTCAGAATATCTGCCACAAATGTACGACCTCGTAGCCGAGTGTCAGAAATACCTGATGCCTTTCTGGATGCCATCAGTCCCAGCGGATGTCCTCAATCCAGTCTCAGCCGAGTATTTCTACACTACCCGTTTGGCAAGGGTTGGAAAGCCCTTGCAAGACTTCGGCAAGGAGGCGACACCAGAACAGTGGGAGAAGTCAAGGCCGCATTTCGAGAAGATTGCAGCCCTGTTGAAGACGAATGGTGGTCCTTTTGTCATGGGAGACACCGGTAAGTAAATGCAGCTGATATGAGTGACCACAAACTAAAAAGCAATAGTCTCGTACGCAGATTTCGTGCTTGTATCATTCTTGCAGTTCATTAGAAGATCTCACGAGGTAGCATTCGCCAAAGTGCTAGCAGTGGACGATGCCATAAAGAAGGTATATGAAGCATGTGGGAAATGGCTTGAGCGGTATAGCTTCTGAGAACCACACGTAACTTTCACTTCTACCATCGCAATTGTTAGCATTGTTCATCGGCCGTTCCTTTCTTCGCTGCACCTAGTAAATTTCGAGGAAATTGAAATCCATCATTCCAATCGACTCTTTCTCTGCGCTCCCTACGATCCCACAACCTTCAACCTGTCAAACTGGGTCCGAAAATAATAGCCTGCCGCCCGGACATCAACCCCATCACTCGAATAAACCAAATGCGGCATCCCCTTAACCTTAGGCAGTCGGCCGACTTCGGGCTCCTATTAGACACTGCTGTATTCGATATGTCGGCGCGACCCGTGTCCTTTCTACCAAATCGAACGCGGAAGCGGATCTTTCGATGCGATCTGGTTTCGTCGATGAGTGGACTCGTGTTAGTAGTTCTGTGAAAGGAGTGAGGTTGAAGTTTTGTATGGTGTATCCGTCTTCCTCGATGGCGGTAATTATCGCTAGGCCGAACTCTCAAGATATTCTTCCACCATCCCCAGATATCAACACCATCGGGACCACAGCTTCGAGATCAGTCGTCATGGCCGACCGTCAGACTCAAGGGTGTTTTTAACACATGTTGGAATGTGCCATTGATGACATGCAGCCTATAGTGGCTAACATCGGCCTCGAGGTCTGCGCTTGGAGTACAGGAAGATGTGCCGCTGTTGGTGAGCCTTTCAGCCAAAGCGTCCAGAGGAATCGAATTGTATGATCACCCTCGTAACAACAGTAATGTCATGATATTAGTGGTTGTCGGGATACAAATGAAGTTTTCTTAAAATGTGGTTTCAGTGATGTTACGGCGTTCGTCGGAGCTACCTAGGTAGTCAACTAGTTCTATTCCACCCATCAAACAACCCCTGTACCCGAAACAAGCAAGCGACGTGCAAAGCTCCGGAAGACACGAGAGTCGACCAGACCCCGCCACGTTGATTAGCACTTCACTCAAGGACTTAGGGCGTGTACATACGAGCGGATTGGATGAATTGGCTGGATGCGTTTTTGTGCTAATCCGGCCAAGAATTGGGGTTGTGTACGAGTCAGTCTGGTATGAAAATCGCATATTGATTGAAATGATTGAAATGATTAATCCTAGCCAATCAGAAGCCCGGATTCGCCAACCAATCCAACCTTACCAATATTATAATGGCTAAATTGGCCACGGTTGGATTGGCTGGCTGGCCCTCGCCGCCGCCGTCGCACGTCGCACGCAGGATTTTCTAACAGCCCAGTTTAACTCGCCGCAAACATGTCAAGACAAGCGACGGCCTTTCACAATGTAAAAAACGACGAGTCAAGGTAAGTTTCTGCTCAACCTCGATGAAGAAGACGCCAATCCAGTCGTTGCCCTTTCAATGGTGGTATTGGCAACATCTATATCAACGTCTTCCGGCGCAGATGTCCTGCATTCAGGTGCTTGAATTTTCACAGAAGAACTAATTGGCCCGTTTCTGCTTCGTGCTAGGCATTAATCGGGTCGCAACCGCTTGCTTACCTTGGCTCATGGATGGGCTGATGTCAATCAAAATGATGAGCTAGGAGTACGAAATTCAAGGGAGCGGCAATACTGTACTGCCATCAACGATCAAAGGCCAATTACTGCAAATCAAAGAAATAATCGAGGCTGAATCCTCGGACGGTTCTGATTAAAACTCTCCTTGAAGGTTTGAGTTCTTGGAAAGCGGGGTATCAAGGCAGATATTGACTATTTGAATCCAGGTGTCGTCTGGAAGTGGCTAGATCAGTTTGACGATGAATACGTCGCGTTGTTCAAAGATTCCAGATCGAGCGCGATGGTGATATACGCCCACTTTGCATTACTTTCCGATATCCTGGGTAACCAGTGCTAGGTGACCAGTGGTAACTGGAGGACTTCGTGGGTCGGTTCGCAACTTTGCATACTCGGCCGTTCACGACGTTCCATGAAAACATCGAAGTATTCTTTATTGGGATGGCTTTGACTGGAATTCATCTTTCGAAGGAACGACGACACCTTCTTAGTCTAGGCTTCCGCATAGTATCGGCCGGTAATCTTAATGCTTACTCCTGTATGGAGATGAAGTATGACCAATCTATCTACTCAGTCGACAAAGCACGGGTAAAGTTCTTCAAAAGGACTACACGAGGGCAGGTAAGTACCTTGCAATCAGCATATTACATTACTACAAAAGGGCGGTCAATCTTGGTCTAGAACAACAAGGCGAGGAGAGTGAGCTTTCAACCCCAGAGCTGAACGATCCGACACTTTGAAACCTCCCGACGTACGAGGTCATGTGATGATCTGTCTTGTCATGACTAATGTGCATAATATAACATAGTATTCCCTCAATTCCATTGGAGTATTCTAGTGGATTGAGCGCGGCAGGGATGATTTGTATGAGGCTCAGCTTCTAATTGGTTGATTGACAACGCTGAAAACGAATACTCTGTCCAATCGAGGGATTAATATGCCTGTCTACATGAGCTATTGGTGCCTGTCCTGGCTTCCAGACGCCAGGAATCTTTGTTGTCTCTGAAAGAAATGTATGCATCGTGAAATACGAGGGGATGGCACTTCTTCGTCTTGAACCCTAATCCGAACATATAAGACTTTAGCGAAGACGGTCGAATTCACAGTCAATATCTTCGCTTTTTTGTTTTCACTCATGAAGTGTCTTACTTATTTTCCGTTGGTTACAGTAGCGCAGCTGGCATCGGGCTTTGTCGTTGGTAGTGGCCCCGACCATAATGGTAGAGTCCTGAGTAAGGCACATTCACTCTTTTTGAATACCAAACCGCTTATCAGCACTTAGAGCCCAGAGACGGGCCTGGCCATGGAGGTCACGATATGGGCTCTATGGGAGGTGCTGCACCAAAAGACGCACCTGGCGGTCACGATATGGCGTCAGTGAGTGGTGGTGGTATGGGAGGCATCGGTGCAGTCGATCTCTCCAACCCCTACGTCTCCGCTGTGATATCTACCATACTCAAATATGGATCGGGACTTCTCCCCAGCACGCCTCTAAACAAGACTGAGGAGCTCGTCCCAGTCTCGAGGAGAGCTGGTGCAAAACGCACCAAGTTCTGGTATGGACCACTCACTATCGAGACTGTTGACGTAAGTTCTTTTTCCCGTCGTATGGAAACGGTTTGAGCTATTCTCTGATTAGTTCTAGTACAAGATGAAGAATCCCAACCGCATCGGGCTTGATCCGCAAGGGACCTCATTTTATACTCGAGCCATGAACTTCCCCCAAGATATCTCCATTCTCCAGGCCAAAATATACCCTGCGCGGGAAGACGGTCAAGCATCTACTCCAGCAGATGGTCTCTACAACCACCACACCGTCTTAGCCAATGCATCCAGAAGGCCGCCTGCCATCGTAGCTTGTCCAGGCAAAATCCCTGCCGCATCCATGCCGCTCTCCATTTTCGCCTCTGCCGGTCAAGAAGGCGGAGAAGCCCATTACGCCACCCCCGATGACAAGGTCAAGGCGGGATTCTATATGGGAAACGGCGACAGAGTATTTTTGACGACGGAGCTTGTGAATTACACAAACCAGACGAAACCGGCTTGGGTCATTCTGGATATGGAGTACGTAGCTGGCGATATTGAGTATGATTCCACATTCGAAGCCATTAGTGTTACGCAATGCGATGGGACAGGAACAGGGCTTAAACCGCAGCCTGGGCAGAAGAGATTCGGTGCTAAGAGTAAGGAGATGGAGATTCAGATGGATGGTTTTATGTTTGGTATTCGGGGTCGTGAGTTTTGCCTCGCCTGATACCTGTCTAAAGCTGCAAGGCACTAATGAAATGGGTAGATCTCCATGACGGAGGCGATGGGATGATAGTCTCCGTCAATGGTAAAGAGGTTTGCCGATCGAAAGCGCGGTATGCTGGCAAAGCGGATGGAGCTCAGTGGGATACTATCAAGGAGATGAGCCAGTGCACAGAGATTATACCAGTCAAGAAGGGTGACAAACTTCTGATTGAGGCTCTTTATGATTTGGAGACTCATCCTGCGTAAGTGTTCACTCCACTTAGCTCTGTACATAAATTCCGGGTCTAACCTCAGCAATAGTCGTGCGCATGCTGGTGGAGGAGACGCTGAAGAGATGGGCGTTGTCAATCTCCAATTTGGTAGGGCGCGCAATCCAGCGTAGGTTGTGGAGGTGGCCGCTTGATAGTTCTATCGTGGGCGGTTGTTTTTGTCCTGCTTTTGTACTGAATTCCTGTACAACTTTCCCAAAGCAGACCCAGCCTGGGGTCGGGGAAACACCAGCCGACAACGTTCGTTGCTTTTATCAAGACTGCCGCTTACTCTAGGCACTAGAAATAAATGGTCTTCAAAGGCAATCCGCTCTTATCTCTGTCCCCCTCTCGATACTTCCAGACTTCCACCAGTGCTTGTCCTCTTCTCCTCATTAACAGATCAAATTTCCTTAGCACCTACAAGGTCGTATAGTGTCCAAAAGGCAGCGCGAAAAACCCAAACCCAAAATTGATGCCGGCCGTGGTAACCAAAATAGTGAGAACAGCCTGAACTCCAAGCCCAGCAGCCATACCAGCCGTCTCAATTCCTCGAAGCAAATAAGTGTATCGAATCTGACCTCCAGGTGAATCCGAGAGGCTACCAGTACACCAATAGATGGAGTTTTCGACCAAACCGAGACTGATGCGCTCGAATAGGTATAGACTGAATCCCCGTCCGGATTTACATTGGTACTGTAACCACTGCCCTTTTTGGTGCATCGATCCGTCGCTTACAAGCATGCGAAAGGTTGATATCCTGGGCAGTGGACCATCTCTCAAGCACGCAAGAAAGATATTGTTGATGCCATCCCACAACAAAACAGTCCATCCCCAATTTGGGAGACATTTTGATCCGGCACTGAAGTTGTGCGTGTACTTGAAGCGAAAACGTTCTGGACGGTCCAAGAGGTTGGGAGTCGGGATGGTGATAGCAGATGAACCAATCAGGGTTAAGCTCGCAATCTTAGCTTCCATGAGATCATGTCTGTGACCCGGAAGTGTGTCAGCAGTGAATCCTGTTATCAAAGCCCACCTTTATACATTTCAGACAGACGACAGCGCTCGAATTGACCGGCCAGAATGATTTCTGCTATGGCTACTTCAGTTGAGCACCAGAGAGAGGACACTATATGCCCCGGCCGTACGTCGCCTGCGGTTATCCTCGAATCATTTATATTACCCTCGAGCAACCAACGTGAGCTCGGTCAACCGTTTCCCAAAGGCACAGTGACTCCGTTGGCCTTGCGTCCTTCTACACACGACAATGCTGAAGTCAATCTTGACACAATGGTCGAGACAATCAAATCTCTCCAGTCTCAAGGTGTCCTCACAAAGAAGCTTGCTGAGCATGGAACACTTCTCTTCAGAGGTATGCCCATTCATAACGCTGAAGGCTTCAGCATATTCGCCCATGCGTTCGGCTACCGACCCCATGAAATTATCGGAATAGTGGTTGATCGACCATTGCTGGCGCCCAATGTCGCGCCGGCGAATGAGTCGCCCAAGGAAGTCCTCATATATAACCATAACGAGTCACCACAAGTGCCACATGCTCCAGAGTATATCTTTTTCTGCTGCCAAAAAGCTCCTACCAAGGGTGGAGAGACTCCCATCTCCTCATCGTTGGAGCTCTTCTTCCGAGCTCAGCACGAGATACCTGAATTTATCGCAGAGTTGGCTGAAAAGGGCATACTGAGCAGAGTCACCTACAAGACTGATGCCCAATACAAAGGCGGATCGACACTGAAGCAGGCTTTTGGGAAGGAGATTCGAGATGGTGACGATGAAGCGACCAAGCGTGCCAAGATTGAAGCTCAAATCTTGCGTTATGGACGGGGAAAGCACACCACCTGGGAGTGGACAGACGACGGTCTCGTCTTGACCCATAGACTGCCCGCAATCCGCACACAGCCTCACACCAATCTGCCAACGCTTTTCACTGGACTCGCGGCATACCACAAGAATGCTCAGATCAACGGCGCGAGGAAGAACCCCACGCTGCAACTATTCGGAGATGGAACTCCTATCCCTGAGAAATATCTCGCCCATCTCGCGAAGATCACGGATGGTATCCGTGTCCTGCATCAGTGGCAGAAAGGTGACGTGCTCGTGTATGACAATGTAATTGCCCAGCATGGAAGGCAGCCATGGGAGGGAGAGCAGGAGGATCGCGTCGTGCTTGCTAGTCTGTTCGATGGAGAGATTCCTGGCGCGTACGGAGAGGGCGACTGGGCGCAGGTTGTTCAAGCTCTTGATGGTTGAGTTCTTGGTGTTGATAACTTGATGGTTCGTGACGGGAACTCCGAGTCGACTTGCTAGGACATGTCACGTCTCGCAAAGATCCGCCACGGAATCTGGTTTGACGAACCTGCATTGGCTTAAATTGATTGCCAAATGCCTTTGCTACTGGATTGTGGAGTTGTCCTCGAGATATAAGTAGACGGCTGTTCATCACGTGAGAAAACCATGTGCCGAAACCCCCGGCCTGAGCTTTGCTTACTAAGTAGCTTCGTCACCTCTATTCTATACCTACTTAAGGTTCTATCTACACATTTTACCCTTCAACTTCTTGGTGTCTTTCCGCCTCTTAAATCGTCCGTTGAGTGACTTTGGATACCTTTAGCAGTGCATGAATAACTTTATACCATTATCCGGTCGCATTGAGCAGCCTTTACTGAGAACAGTCCTCTAACCCTAGGAATCGCTATCGATAAGCCTCCTTCTTCCCGCAGAACTTCCAGGGACCAAGGGACCTATTTCAATACTGCTAGTATGCGTTGGCAAGTACGACACGGGTTTTGATTTCGAAATCTGACAACATCACAGTGATTTTCTACCCCTCGATGTCATCTGATTTTCGAAACGAGCTATTTTAATTGGAGATGGATACTGATAGATTCCTGACGAGCTCTAACAGTTCAAGTGCCAGAAATTCTTTCATATCGATCTCGGCTTAAGAAACTTCAAGACTAGAGAGGACTTTCTAGTTACCTAGGCGTAGGAAGTGCATTGGATAGTAAAGCCGCTTAGACGCCTCAAATCCGTGGCCCTCACCCAAATTCCGAACTATTTACTCACACCACCCTCTCTGGATGAAGCGAAAAAGGAGAGTCGATTCCTTCATCTTCTACCAGTCAGCATCGACCAACAAATCTGCTGTCGCTTACATCACACAAACTGTTCCGTGAACATGATAACCTTATTCATTACTATTGTATGTAACTCCCGCTTTCAAATCGTCATGCTGCATGGTGTGTCTGGCAGAGATACAATCTTCAACAATGACGAAACTGGGCCCAAACGATCGATGAAAGTAGTTGTCGACTATTACCATCCCATAATCGAGCTCAGATACCGCTACGAACATATGTGATCGGTCCAGCATAAACCTTCCGGGCCTTGATCGCGAACCACAAAAGCGCAAAGATGACAACGGAACTATATATCAAGATAGCCCAGTTCATATCAGCCACAGCTGGATCTGGCGAAGGTGGGAAGAAGCTGAATGCGTTAGTTTATTGTCACCATGGTAAAGGACAGATTTTCACTTACCAGATGACGAAGATCAGCGCAAGGAACAACATTGAGATGATGTTGATGGCTAGGCCCCATCGTCCGAGATCGAAGCTTCTCTTGATCAGAGGCTCCTTACGCCATCGCTTGAGGGCGATGCAGGCAATCGAAACCAAGTAGGATGTCAACAGGGCGCTGAGGCCTAGGGAGCAGATCTGGTTAAATGCGATGCTCGAGCCAATGTTGATTAGAGAGAGGAGAATCGAGACGATGACTGTAGTCACTATGCTGGCGAGCGGAATCTGCCACTTTTCTGGTACCTTAAGATGGGTTAGCAAGATTTTCTGCTTTGATAGACAGGAGCGCTTACATGAGCGAAGAAGTTCGGGAAGGGTACAGCATTATCCCGAGCGAAGGAGAAGAGCTGACGGGATGCGCTGGCCATATTAGTGATACAGCCAAGAGTCGAGAGGACAATCATGATAGACGTCATTCCAGTCGCCGCAGCGGTAGACATAGTACTGCGTGAGAAAACCTCAATGAATGCGAAGCCAGTCGGAGTGCTGAGAGCTGCATCCATGTCGCCGAGGCAGAACAGGAATGTCAGAAGCATACCAAATCCCATTGCACCATTTATAGCGAGGCTAGAGATCATTGCTTTTGGCAACGTCCTAGATGCATCCTTCAACTCCTCGGACATGTGAGTTGCAGCATCTGCGCCCAATAGAGAAAGTACCGGAACGACCATCCCAACGAGGCAAGAGACACCATTGCTGCTCCATTCATTATTGTGAAATGTGGTGAAAACTTCATGGGAGCTCTTCTTTGGCGTCAGGGCAAGGAGCGTGACCATAATGCCGAAGAATCCGGCGATGTGTAGGAATAAAGCGCCTTTCTCTATGGCCGGGAGTCGATGAGCTAATAAGGTGTTGAAGAGGCCAGATATAAAGATGACCCCAATGACCAAGCCGGTTCCATGTGTGCGTCCATAGGTATATTCCGGGTGGTTCAGGATCAGGAGACCTTCGATTTCTGATCCAGCTAGGAAGGCCTGTGACGCTGCCCCAGATTGCCAGCCTAGGACACAGAGCCAGCCAACTATATAGCTTAGAAAGCGTTGATATCGTGGCGGAGCGAATTCAGAAACCCTGAAAATGGTTAGAATGAGTGTACACTTTATCATACCCTTTGCCTTACCAATGATACTGGCCACCAGCAGTAGGAGCCCTGATCCGGAATTAGTGAAACTTTTCTGATACATCAACGGTAAAACTTACATCGATGCCATCTCAGCCATTGATAAGATGACAGTCATCATCCCAAAAAATACGATGAGGTACATGATGAGCAGACCGGCACTTCCTCCGTTGAGAAGGCCCAAGGAGGCGACTCTGTACACAATGTAAGCTTTCCAATCGGGTCTCAAGGTTACATCTGGACGTACCCTAATTGTGTCTCCCATGTGCTCAAAAGAATGATCGAAAATCCGAAGATGGACCAAAATGAAAAGTTGCGCTGCCAAATTTAGTCAGATTACTCATATACCCTCTGCGGGTTCACACTTACCTTTAGCAACTGGACCTTGCCCATGCGGTACATGTCCTTTTGGTCCCGGCTAGTCCCAAGCATCTCTGGAGCATCGGACACGGCATGATTGTCCGTGATGGCGACGATGACGGCCTGAGGTTCGACTTTCTCGGAAGCCATGATTTAGGATAATGTGTGGAAGAGATTGAAGAATTATGTAGTGGCAAAGATATAAGAGACTGTATTGTCTTGGATGGAAGAGGAGGTAAATTGAGAAAAGGAGGGAAATCACTAGAAGTACGAAGGTCATGACTACTGTGTTGTGCGCGCGCTGTGCTACTTCTACTATGAGGGCAACAGTGTGTTATCTCCACAATGACCGAACCGTAATATCTGGAACATTATTATCAGCAGGCTCACTCTCTGCAAAACGAAAACATACGAGGTTCACAAGCGACCCGGCTGACCCAGATACAAGCGATTGGGTTCGAAAAGCTGGGGTCGTTCTAGAGAACGGCGCGGCGTGCTTAACAAACTGATGGCTTAAGTAAGGGCGTCAAACGTGGCAAAGGTCCTAAGACAAAGAACAAAGAACCTTTCACCCAATCAGATGGTTTCCAGTTTGCTCTCGCAAAGTTTCCTGATTCTCAACAAATCACGAATTAGCAGTGCATCCTTGGTTTCAGTCGACAGGGTTTTAAGTTCCGCTGGCTGATATGCGATGGCGAGAAGAACTCTGCAGCGACCACTGGGATGTTCGCCAAAAGATAGACAACCACAGGCTCGAAAGAAGCTGTGAGTGAGTCATGAGAGCAAGTCCACCCGGCAGAGCAAACATTGCGAATCATGGCTAGCTTATCATGTATGAAGTCCACTTCATCGCCATAACACTGTTCCAATCATGGAGTCCACCTTTAAGAGCCATAGTCGAGGGGCGTATGAAATTGGAAAGGAAGTCCGAGGTTGGACATGGGTCTAACTCACAGTTGCGAGCGGCCGCTCCATTCATCTGAGCTTCGAAGTGGTGGCTTCTGAGCTCGATCGTCCTCTCCAACCGGGTGATGGACATCCGGACAACATAGTTCCCGCTATCAAGTGACTTGGCCATTCCAGGAGCTATTATTCCCAAGTCGAAGGCTTCCGCTTGACCAGTCCGAGTTTTTCGGAGCGATTGCCCATCGGGATTCGTCATACCGCGTCTCTGAATAGGATTGATCCTCCTTCAATTTGGCCCTGTCCATCGCGGCAGATGTTTCCAACGAGTCCGGGATCGTCAAATCCATACTTGAAATAGAAATTTTCCTTTGCTTTAGCACCAACAACAGTTCAGGAACTTGCTCTTGCCTTGCCCAATACATCCCAAAGTCAATAACACCATTCGGCACCCGTTGCTTTACCAGTCCGGGTGGACAGTCAAGCGCACGAGCTCCCAGCCGTTTGAGCGGAATCCTTTCCAATGGCATTTGTAGACTATAGCTGCCTGTTGGAATGACTGAATGACCGTTGGATCTGCAGATGGAATTGGGCAGATGAAAGTCGCTCAAAGCATTGTAAACAATGGCCATTCATGAAAAGTTCAATGGCATTGCTGTCGACAAGAGGGATGCAATTTCATAGAGGACACTTACGAGGATCGAACGCCCACAATCCCCGCTTCTCTGCACTCGTACCATGGACTTTCAATTTGACAAAGCTGGTAATGGTACTATCTGTACTGATGGAGATGAGATGCATATAGCTCTGAGTCTTCTCTTCCACCAGTCGCGGAAATCTCTGGGGTATTGAGCATAATGGGGGAGCATGAAACGTCCGATTATATCGCCGTTCCAGAGAGCAGCGGTCAGAACATGGCAACCCTATCGAAATCTGCACCACGAGCAGGATGGGTGGACGATTCCAGACAAGCACGCAAGGTGGTGAGGGTGGACATCAAGGATGAGAGATTGGGCCGAAGTTCGTCCGCTGCTGTTATGGAAGGAACCACCCTACCAGTATAGTAGTATATAGCCGGGGTCAACCCCCCAATTTAATAAGATAGACTTATATATACTACTATTATAAATAGTAGCTCAAGACTCAACCAGCTTATATAATATTATTATATAGCCTTAAACTAGTTGAAAGCCCCTCTACTAATAGCTACTACCTACTACCGTCCTCTATACGTTCCGTACCTCTTACTTTAAGTTCTTACTTCCGTACTTCGTCTTACTTACTTTAACTACGGTTAAGCTTACTCGTACGTTAACCCTTACGTTAACGAATAACGTTAACCGAGGAGTAACTCTTAGAAGTATACTAATTTACTCTCTTTAGATAAACTAACCTACGTTTAGTAATAAACTTATAAGCGAAAAACCGTCTTGATCGACTAATCGAGTGTTTACCTATCCTAGAAAATACCCTCTATCCCCCTAAGTAGCTAGATAATAAGCAGCTTCGTCGATAGGTCTAAGATCGAGTAATTAGTTTATTATCGTTATTCGGCCTAAATCCTAACTCCCCTAACTCCCCTATCTTATTACCGAGATAAACGCGATCCTCGATAAGATCGACGAGAGCTATACTAGGACTAAGACGCTAAGAGTAAATAGATACTTCTATTAATAAAGAAATCATACGGGACGATATAGTAGATAACGTAGTAGGAAACGCCGTAGCGGCAGGAAATACCCTCTTACGAGAGGATATAATCATAGTAATTTAAGAAGCGGTCGACCGTCGATTTTAGTAATAATAACCCCCCTCGTAGACTTAGGCACGAATACCGAACTAGCGCGATAGCGAAGTAGGTTTCTTTTATCTAGACCTCCTCGGTAATAAGGAAGTTATAACTATCGGTTCTAATATAGTCTTCCGCGACGTCTACGCCTTTATCGATAGGCTAAAGGATACCGTAGCCTATCGAGGAGAGGAGATAATCCGAGAACGGATTCCGGCTCTACTACGAGGATCCGTATAATAGTAGTACTCTACCGGAATCTTTTACCTTATTAAAATCGGCCTACGAGTAGTATCGATCGACGAATAGTATATAATTCTTAGGAGATAATTTAGTTGATTATTAACGGAAGCGCTATAAGCGCTTATAACTATTAAGTATAGCCTTTAGGATACGAAGAACCGGCGCCTAATCTCCTAGTATATCTATATTAGGGGCTAGTGCCCTTAGGTCTAAAGAAAGGAGACCGGGTTAAAGAGTACGGTCTCCGGAAAGGACTATAAGGAGGACGCTTTCTGCCTCTTTATATTCTCTAGTTAACTTAGCTTTATCTATAATATTACCTCTAGTACTTACTAAGGTCTTCCCTTAATATTAAGTTAACTCTTTTTTCCGGCGCGCCTACGAGGATATAGAGATTATAATAGACGACGCTCCTACTAGCTCGTCCGAGGCGATCGACGCCGATAGATATAGCGAGATTATCCGTTAGTTAATAGTTATATAGTAAGAATAGTCTTAACTACTAGAGTAATAGGCCGCCTAACTCGCCGAGGCGGCGAGCGGCCTTAATAAGGCGGATAACGCCTATAAAGCTATTAAAGATAATAACGATAGCCTAAAGGTATTTATAAAGTCCTTCTAGGAGCGTTATCTAGGAGAACCGCCCCCCGACGTAAACGGGACGGCGTACGGCCCTCGGGAATAGAGGCCCCCTTACTAGGATAGCTCTACTACGACGTTTAGAGATTTCTTTCTACGTATTAAAAGCTCCTACTATACTCGGGCCGTCCTAAAGCCTACGCTATCCGCTTCTTTCTACTAGGATAGTATTAACGACTACTTAACCCTTAAGAAGCGGGCCCGTATACGCGGATTCTAGGCCGTAGGAGGTACCGGATAGAGGCGTAACCCTAAGGAGTTCCTCTCGGAGATCGAGCGTATCTTCGCGGACTCTATAGAGAAGACTATAGCTCTCGAGAAACTAGTCTAGATAAAGTACGTCGACGGCTAGCTATAGTAGGATTACCTACTTATTTTCGACGAACTCCTACTCGCCTCGGACGGTAACTAGTAGAACGATAACGTTAAGATTACGTAATTATAGAAGACCCTCTACGACTAGGATAATATTCTTCTAGTAGCTATACCCTACTTAACGAAGTACGTAGACTTCGCCTTAGAGATTAGTCGTATTATATAGAACTACGAATATACGGTATAGTTCGTATCTCGCTATACTAGCTAGCGGTCTAAGGGGAAGGTTAAGGAGGCCGGTCGTCCGTCCCTAGTCCCTACTACGTTAGTAGGGCCTAGCTTTACCGCCGACGGTAATATAGTTATAACGGCGACCCGCGTCGGGGACCGGCCTCGAAACGGTAGGGGTCGAGACGGCTCCTCTAAGCCTAGAGCTAAGTAGGTCTCGAAGTCCGAGTTAGATAGTCGCTACGAGAAGGGCCTCTACTTCCGGTATAGAGCGAGCGGTTATCGTTCGAGCGACTATATATACCGGGCCGTAGAGAACCCGTCTAAGAAAGGCGTCGCTATAAACGCCTTCGGTCTAATAGGTTAGAAGGAAGTCGCCCTAGTCCTAGAGGAGTCCGACCCCTCTAGACCGGGAAAAGAATAGCTCCTTCCTAGAGATAGGGGGTAGGAGCTTAGGAAGCGCTAATAAGGGGGTAGTAAGCTTACCGGTCTAGGATAGACGGTAATAATATATTTACGGACATAGTTATTAATACGAAAACCGTAGTTTCTACCCTAATCGACGAAGGATATTAGTACTATACTATAATTAACGGGGACCTAGCCGAAAGGCTCGGTCTCCTAAAGGTCGGTCGCGTCTCGAGACGAATCCGAGGGGCGACTAGTAATATAAGGAAGTTAGGGATCGAGGGGGTAGTCGGGCTATAGATAGAGGTCGCCGGCTTCTTATAGATAGTATACGCTTACTATATACCGAACCTTAAGTTTCCCCTAATCCTAGGTAATCCTTAGAAGGTCTATAATACGATTCGGATAGTACCCGACGAGGTACGGTTCTTCTATAGCCGGGCCGGTCGATAGATTAAGGAGTTAGACGTATAATCTAGCCCGGACTACGAGGCGAGGTTCTTCTATAGCCGAGCCGGTAAATAGATTAAGGAGTCGGACGTATAATCTAGCCCGGATAGCGGGGGGACTAGGGGGTAGGCCGAGGATAATAACTTCACGGTCGTCCTAGCCTCGATCGATATAACTAAGGTCGATAATAGGTTCTCCGTTCGCGTTACGGCGGTCGCTATAGAAGATATTAAGATCGCGTTACGCGATAAGGAGCCCTATATAGAGGAAGGGCTCCGTAAGTCCCTTCCCCCTAAGGTATATAATATAATTCCGCTCTTCCTAAGCCGGGAAGTAGATAAGCTTACCCCTTATCGACTAGGGGTAGACTATCGTATCGAGCTTCGGACTAAGGTAGATAGTACCCTAGAGTCCTTACCTTAGGGCCCGCTATACGGGATATCTAAGGAGGAGCTATTAGTACTAAGGAAGACCCTAAACGAGCTTCTAGCGAAAGGATTTATCTGCCTATTAAGCTCCGAGGGAGGCTCTCCGGTCTTATTCGTCCGAAAACCTACCGGCGGGCTAAGACTATACTACGACTATAGAGCGCTAAATACTATTACGAAAGTAGATAGGTATCCCCTCCCGCTAATTTCGGAGACCTTACGTAACCTCTTAGGAGCTACGTACTTATCGAAGGTCGACGTAGTATCCGCGTTTTAGAAGTTACGGGTAGCCCGGGGCTATAAGTATAAGACGGCTTTCTAAACGCGTTACGGCCTATTCGAATAGCTAGTAATACCGTTCGGTTTAGCGGGGGCTCCGTCTAGCTTCTAACGATATATTAACTCGGTATTACGAAAGTTCCTAGACGAGTCCGTATCGGCGTATATAGACGATATACTAATATATACTCGCGGCGACGTAGACGACTACTTCTCTAAGGTCCGCGACGTTCTCCGGGCGCTTTAGGACGCTAGCCTCTATCTCGACCCTAGTAAAAGCGAGTTTACGCGGAAGAGTATTAAGTACCTCGGGTTTATCGTCTACGCGGACGGCGGAGGTCTAGAGGTAGATCCTAAGAAGGTAAAAACCGTACTAGATTAGGCGCCTCTAAAAACGTAACGAGAGGTACGGCGGTTCCTAGGTTTTATAAACTACTATAGGATATTCGTCCCTAATTACTCCGAGATAGCCGCCCCTCTAATAGCTCTAACCGGTAGGAACGCGCCGTTTATCTAGTCGACCGAGGCGTAGAACGCGTTTGATATACTAAAGGTTCGTTTTACGACCGCCCCTATACTCCGGTAGTAGGACCCTACGCTATCTATATTCGTTGAGGTAGATAGTAGTAGCTCTACGCTAGGCGGGGTATTAAGCTAGGAGTCTAGGGGGGTCCGTCGGCCGGTAGCTTTCTACTTAGAGAAGCTTAATAGAGTAGAGATAAACTACGATATTTATAATAAAGAGCTTCTAGCCGTAGTCCGGTATCTTTAGTACTAGGATACGGAGCTTCGTAGTAGCGGCCCTTTTACTATCTTAATAGATTATAGGAACCTCGAACATTTTATAAAAAAGTAGAAACTATCTAAGCGATAGATACGGTTCGCTAAGACCTTAATACGGTACCGGTTCTCTATAGTATATCGACCGGGCGGAGAGGTAGTCGTACCTAACGTACTCTCCTAGTAGGACTAGGATAATCTAGACGACGAGGACTACGCGTTAAGAGTATAGTAGTTATTTCCGGAGGAGAGCCTAACTAGGTAGACGGTCGCCGCCCCGTTTTAAGCGGTCTACGAGGTAAGCCCCTCTAGACCTTTCAACGATACTATCCTAGATAAATTATAGGAAAGTATAAAGTCTAAGGATAGCTTATATCTATAGGTAGTACGGGCGGTTAAGAACGGAGCTCGCGATATACTAGGCGGTACGCGTATTAAGATTTAGATCGGGGATTATAGGATCGATACCTAGGGTCTTCTCTAATACCGTAGGAAGCTATAGGTTCCGGGCGCTCTATTTACGACGGAGTCCGAGAGGAATAGCTCGGACGCTAAGATCTAGGTACTCAACGTACTACGTACTCGTCTAATCTAGAGGATATACGATTCTACGCTAACCGGCTATCCCGGTCGAGAGGGCACGCTATCCGTAATAAAGAGGGATTTCTACTAGCCGCTTATACCGGCGTACGTTAGGAGGTTTATACGTAACTACGATAGCTACGGTAGAAATAAAGTATAGTAGAACGCGAAATAAGGTCTACTTTAACTACTCCCGGTCCCCGAGCGCTTCTTCTCGGAGATCTCTATAGACTTTATAGTCGAGCTCCCCGACTCCGGCGGGTATACTAACCTATAGGTAATTAAGGATAGACTTAGTAAGACCGTTATATTCTAGCCGATAGCCGCTATAGGAGTAGAGGCTTACGCCGAAATATTCTTAAACTACTAGGTAAGATACTACGGGCTACCTACCGCGATTACGTCGGACCGCGGGTTAAACTAGACGGGCGCCTTCTAGAGACACTTTTACTAGTTACTAGGGATCGAGTAGAGGCTAAGTAGTAGTTACTACGCGTAAATAGACGGAGGCCCTAAGAGACTAAACTAGGAGGTCTAAGCGTACCTAAGGTATTTCGTAAACTTTAGCTAGAGCGACTAGGCGAAATAGCTACTAATAGTATAACTAGCGATAAACGGTAGATATTACTCGGGTATCGGAATATCTCCGTTCTTTACGACTTATAGGTACGATAGCCCTTCTCTAGTTTCGCTTACTAAAGAGCCCGTAGGATCTAGGCCGGTACTAGCGTAGTAATAAGCGGAGGCGTTTATTTCGCGAATTAAATAGGTTATAGAACTTTACTAAGCGTCGATAGCTACGTCAGCGTAATAATAGGAGGACTCCGCGAATAGACGCTAGGTCCCCGCTCCGAAGTTTAAGGTCGGCGATAAGGTATAGCTAGACCTTCGGAATTACGGGACCGAGAGGCCGAAGAAGAAGCTAGACGCTAGATATAGTAAGTATACGGTCTCTAAGGTAATTAGCCCGCTATCTATCCGGCTCGAAGGAATCCCTAGTAGGATTTACGTAGTCTTTTATCTAGACCTCCTACGGCTCTACGCGGAAGATCTACTCCCTAGCTAGGTAATCGACGACTATTAGCCTACGCCCGTCCTATTCGAGACGTATAACGAGTATACCGTAGAGAAGGTATTATACGTAAGGACGGCGAGGCGGGGGAAAGGACGAGAAGTCCTAGTAAAGTAGGACGGTTATTATAACCCTACCTAGGAGCCCTTAGAAAATATTAAAGACGCTATAGTAATAGACTAGTTCGAACTATAATATAGGTCGGCTAAAACGAACGACGGGCCCCTATCGTAATACGCCGGCTAGAAGTCGAAACGGAAGGGCTACTACTAGGTACGTTAATAAGTACGTTAAGGGTAGTAAGACCGGTAGCTCTATAGTACGCTAAGTAGGATTTTAGTAATACTTATATTAGTAGGATTTCAGCGATACTTATGTCGGGAAGCTGGTACGACGAGACGGTTAGAGGCGCGGATAACTCGGCCCCGGTAGGGATTAGAGTTCGAGGGGGAAAGAGCTAGATAAGGCTCTATCGTTTAGCCTAAGTTAGGCGGTTATATAGAGAAAGTAAGGTTATAAAATAATTTTATTATTTTTTAGGGTTATAGGGACCCTACCCTCTCTAGACTAGAGTACGCTTAGCTGGCTACGCTAGGCGCTAGCAGCCTAGCGAGTAAGACGAAAAAGAAAAAGAAAAAAGAATAAAAATAAAAACTAAATCCCCTCCTCCCTATAGGTTGGCGCGGCGCGGGCCTTATACCTAGGGCGTAGGAATAGGCACGCCGGCTAACGCGAAGTCCGAAATCTTCCTCTTATAGGTAGTAGAGAGGGTAGCGGCGACCGGGCTATTTAGGACGGTTAGCGGCTACTAAGCTAGGGAAGTAGGAATCCTATAGAGGAACGAGAGCGTAGGCGTCTAAACCCTTTAAGGCCCGCTAAGCCTTAATAGCGGAGACGAGGTCCTTATACGTAGTATCGCTATAATCGGTTAGTAGACGAAAGGGACCGGACGGCAAGGATAATATACGTAGTACCGGCTAGGGAGCGCGTCTAGGCGGCGAACGCTAATCCTACGAGCTTAGGCCTAGATTAAAAGGTTAGTAATAGGTTCGATACGGTCGAAAAATAGCTTATATTATATTATACTAGCTACGAAAGTAGGCGTAGTAGGCGTAGGCGGTAGCGGCGTGGGGCTAGCGTCTGATAGTAACCTAGAGATATTAGCCGGATATAATATAAGACGGGTCGGAGCTAATTACGGGCGGGACGACGGGTTAGTTTCGGTAATCCCTACCGATAGCGGCGTAGCTAAGATAGTAGACGGCGCGACGAGTCTAAGAATAGCCGTTAGTAGACAGAAACTATAAGAATAGAATAGGACTAATAGTTCCGACTAACTAGGCTAGGGTAATAGTAGTAACGGGGGCGGCGCTAGATATAATAGTAGCGAGCTAGAACCGGTTAGTTTTAAACGGGAGGTAAAAGAGCGCCGACTAGGGGACTAATTATTATTATTAATAGGGTTAAGGCGTAAAAGGCCTAGCGGGCGACGATAATATAGGCAAGAGGGATAATAGGTAGGATACGTCTATTATCGGCTGTAGATCTAGCAGGTAGCGGCTATTATCGGTCGTCAATAATAGGATCTAGCCGAACAATAAGATCTAGTATTATAGTTATATAATAATAGGATAGTTTCGGGTCGGTGTATAGGTAAAAGAGGTCGGTTCTCGGGACTAGTATATAGGATACTAGTAGATAAAAAGAGAAGAAGGCAAGACGCCCGGTAAAGTAGTATTAAGAGTAGTCGTTTTTCCCCGGCTGCCGGGGCGTGCGGTTAAGAACTAGGGGGTAGTACGGGGGTAATATTAGGGGCTAGTACCCTTAGGTCTAAAGAAAGGAAACCGGGTTAAAGAGTACGGTCTCCGGAGAGGACTATAAGGAGGACGCTTTCCGCCTCTTTGTATTCTCTAGTTAACTTAGCTTTATCTATAATATTACCTCTAGTACTCACTAAGGTCTTCCCTTGATAATCTACGCTATTACTCGATACGCGCGAGATACCGGTCTATAGGAGGTAGTATAGTAGATTATATACGCCTATAATAGTTTATACGTAGTCCTATAGAGTATAGTCGAAGTACCTTCTAAAGGAACTACGGTCGCCGACTTCGTTAGAACGTTAGAAAAGAAGAGAGATAATTAGGCCGGCCTCGCTAATTACTCGTTAAAGGGCTAGGGTAATAGAATACTATTCCTACCGACGAGGAACCCTAGTTAGTATAATAACCCCCCTCGCGGCTTTAATCGATTAAACGTATAGTCTAATAGGTAATAGATAAATCGATAAGCTATATAACCTACTTAGACTAATTAACCTAACTAGTCTCCTATCCCCGAGCCTCGTCGACTAGCCGTTCCTCTAAACCGACTACTCCTTACAAATAGGCCTACCGTAGGTTAGTAAGGATACTAAGGGCGTCCTTTCTAAGGTTAGTAATTCGGAAGACCGGCTATATAAGGACAACTAAGAGAGTCCGCTAGTCGATCCTATAGGATTACGATTAAAGATTAGGATAACGATTACCTATAGGAAGGCGTATATTATACGGATAGGTAAGGAGTCTTCTATACCGAGGACTAAGGAGATATCGACGAGATATAATTATAAGATAAAGGAGGAAATAAGGACCTTACCTCGACGTATTACGTTTACGATATATAGATAAACGAGGCTAATAAGAGCGATTAACCCGTAGATAATTCAAGTACCCCTACGACTACCTTCGTAGGATATGTCGCTCCCCCTCGACCCGCGATTCCTAAATGTAATACTTATAATACCTCTTTCTCGACTAATAATACGCTATACTTACACCTACAACTAACCGCTACCCGACTAGAGTAAAGGGGAACATCTAATACCTCTTAATATATTATTACCCTACGGTACGCTATAATCTAAGTATATCTTCGACTAGATCTTCCTTTTATATCGATATACCTAGATAGTGGAAATCTAGTCACTCTTATAGCTTCTACCTTAGTATTAATTTACGATACTATACACCCCTCGAGCCTTATGGTAATTAGAGTCGGAGGAGGCAAATCTAAGTCTTCTAGCTAGATCGACGTCGATATCTTTATCCCCTATTAGTAATTAGAGTCGGAGGAGGTAAATCTAAGTCTTCTAGCTAGATCGACGTCGATATCTTTATCCCCTATTAGTAAGGGATAATAGCGAGACTCTAAGGACGTACTTATATCGTCCTAGAACTCCTCCCTAATATTCTTATTAGTATAGACCTACTACTTAAGTATAAATACGCCCTCGACTTCGAACACCTTATCGCGAGATTTCTAGAAGGGGACACTCCTATATAAGAATAAATACGCCCTCGACTTCGAACACCTTATCGCGAGATTTCTAGAAGGGGATACTCCTATATAAGTAACAGCCTCGGAATAACTTATCGACGTATTCTCTACCTAATCTATAGTCTTATTACCGGGAGTCCTAATAGCGATCGATATAACTTTATCTTATCCGATAGTCCTAACTACGTTAGTCTCCGTATAAGACTATATCCCGAAACAAAATATCGATAAGGCTTCTAATATTACCTACGAATCCTATTTACTCTTCCTAGAGGAACGAGGCTAGGGTAGCTTTATCGCCTATAGCGCCTACCCTTTAACTCCCTAATATAATAATCCTTTAGTATCGCCGTC